>JAFELO010000373.1:205294-223767 GCA_017140195.1 Eumaeus atala | reverse complement strand
GTCACAGTGTCGAGGCTCTGCCATGTCTACCTACTATAGGGTGTTTACTTAAATCGGAATTCATCAAGAAGAGGCCCTCCTTCTAGAGGAAGTTTACCAGCATTTGCCCCCTGCGATTTCGACTTCCGTCTCCACGTGTTCCCAGTCTCGATTCGACACCATTTCGTACATAACTTTTGCATTAATGTACCCGATAACAACATTAAAGTGGCCCTTATTAGTGTTATGTAAGGCTTTTGAGACATCCGCACAGGTTTGTTACACGTCGTCATCAGAATGCGTCGAGGTTGGCGCGTATACGCCACCCTACCCGACACACTAGAGATCTTTACACTCTTTACCATTTGCCCTACAATAAAATGAATTAATTAATTTTGAAACTAAAACTACTCTTACGGATCCTACCGCGGTTTATTTCATTGTTTAACTAACCCGATAGTGTACCTGTGAACATGGTTGTTGTAAAATTCTGAAACGTCGTGCTAGTTAAATAATTAAATAAGCCGCAATAGGATACGTAAAAGTTGTTTTATTGTAATGAGTAGCATTCGTGTAAAATTAATAAATCAATAATTAATTCTTAGTTTCAGACAGACATAGTCTTTCTTTACAGCAAATTAAAAAAATTTTAAAACCAACTATACCACTATAATCACTTAAGACTTTGCAATCCACAATATTAACAATAATCATTTAAACTATCAACAAGATATACACGCGTTTGATAGACGAGGCAGGAGAAATAAAAAATCCTATTCGATTTCAGTGGTCACTGGCCAAGAAAATAATTACAATTAGAAAACGATGTGTAAGACGAAGCGTCTAGATGCGGAGCTACGCCCGTTCCACGTCGACAGATCACTTCCCTTTTCAACACCTTTCACTGGTCCACTGTGCGATACAGCGTCATGAGGAACCAATGAGGGCGGGCGAATTTCACGTCATTATACACGATGTGTCTTGGCCACGGGCCTGTGTTGCCGCAACAACTCGTAACATTCACATATTGCATTCAAATTACATGAATAAAATTAAAACATTGTGGTTTTTTTTATTTCATGCCAGGTCTAAAACGCACTCGATGCTATTGCGTTGCTGTCTATGGCTCCATGCCTACTATATTTGCTCTTTTTTGGAATATTTTTTTTTAGTTTCTCATTGAAAGACACTTGATGAGTTGACGAAAAGTAGAGGTATGAAATATCTATTACGTTATTCTAGAGAACAATTTCTCTTTTTGAGTAGATGATAAAAAACAAATGATTATAATGTAGTCTTAGCCGAATTTCGGCTACAGTGATCATCTCTACTGAGAGAGCCATCTGCGCGACGCATATTGGAGTTCTAAAGTGTTTGCGCAGACACAAGTCCACTCTCTATTTCCTCATTCTCCAATTCTGATGGGACGGAATACAGACACTACCGGAAAAAAATCCGATGGCTTACGGATATTTATTAGAGTTTAAAGAAACCTTAATAGAACTTTTTGTATGGTCCGACCAGGATTCGAACCTGGGACCTCACCTCTGTGGCTGAACAGGCTTACCACTGGACCGCGAGGCAGTTAAATGATAGTAAAGAGTATCTGTTACACCTTTCGCTCATAGAATATTGCTATAATATTACGTCTGCGCCGTTGCCTGTTATGTGCGTTTTGTAAGTAGCCGGTGGCCCACTGGAGCGAGGACGCATCTGCATAAATGTCTATGGTCGTCGGTAGTCCCCACCTACCCTCTATTGATTACTACTAAGGAGAAAATTGTAAAAAAAATTGGGATCATCGAAATCAATATGAATTTCAAACGAAAATGAGTTTGAACAAAATCGATTTCCAAGTTCGAGAGACATACGGTCTTTTTTTTTAATTACTGCCACGGAATCCTAATAGGAGAGTCCAACTCGCTCTTGTTCGGATATTATAATATATAGGACGAGTGCGCAACCGGAATAACGATGCCCATAAAATCTGCATAGATGTTATGCAGATGTGCGGTTAATTGATACATCAGCCGAAAAAAGGGTGAAGGAATGCTTTTTGCCTGCTGATGGTTCAATGAAAACTCGCACACCATAATATTGGCGACAGCATAGCTAATACTATAATCAGTAATCATTACATTTTGCCATATATAACTAAAGACCGCTATTCCAATATGTATTTACATTTGACCAATAATTCAGTGAAGTTTCCCAAAGTTTATACGCCCGTGAAGAAAAATTAATCCATAGCTTTATTTTACTTTCTATAGTTATAACTGTTTAGTACTTTACATATATTTTTATAGCATTGGAGGACAGACGAGCAGACGGAGCCCTATAAGGAAGGTTAACATCCACATATGGAGAGCATTGTCCCTCTTCACCTAATCCCCCCGATGGCCAATAGGCTGTTCATAAATAGCGTCATAGCGTAACGAGGCTGTCACTACACCGGGTTCATGTGTGAGAGGGGTACCACTCCGGTCGCGCCAGCCCAAGCCGGCTGCATTGAACAACTTCCACAAAATTCTGTAAAGTTTCTTAGATATCATGATTGTATCATGTAACAAAGCTTCACGTATTATTTCAGACAACGTAGATATAACAGACAATATAGATCTGTCCCTGGCTTTACTGCACACTCCGGCGTGTTGTGGTCAAGTCGCTTACTGCTGTACGGGACATCCCTGTTTATATAAAATTTTAGTGTGTAGCAGTTTGAATGTCTTGTGGTCTAGTGGTGAGCCAGTTTAGCACAATTCTTGAGCCTGGGTCTAAATAACGTTAAATTGTGTGGATTATTCAATTTTTACTAACAGTCAGAAGTCAGAAGGTCGGCGGTATCATATTTCCGAACGACGGAGAGAGCGTTGAGCCGGCGGTCCTGCGCCTGTTTTCTCTTCGGTCATGTCTCATTACGGTCCCATCTGGTGATAGAGAATTAGGGAACAGAGAGTATACTTGTGTCTGTACGCACACTTTCACACTTTATTATTTCCTGCACAATTAGCGAGTCACTATAGAGATGACCGCCGTAGTTAGAAGCCGGCTAGGAGGGCTATCACGATTATTATTATTAAGAGTCACTCACCGACGTCGATATGTTATCTTTAAAAGATAGGGTTGACTGCATTGTGGTAAATGAAACATCTCAACCGCGACTTGTATCGTATCTTTAGAAAGTTACAAGCAAAACTAGCAGACTTCAACGTTATTATCTTATAATGATGCAGACGTTTGAGGACAACAGTGAAATGAGCCGTAAGTTTTGATTTGGCTGTAAGACTAGGTATAATACTTCCATAGTACATCATATTTTATAGTAATTATATTCATATTCCTTGATGTCCCTGAGGCTATATCGTTCTAATATAAATAGGTGTATCAGCTGAAGATGAAAAATAATATACATATGACAAGTTACATCATAACGGCGTAACGTGAGATCTCCGGTGTCGAATTTCATGTGGCTTATGATTAGCCGGTGGCCCATTTGGAGTGGGGAGTTGAGAAGAATGGCAACGTGTCGTCATAGTTAAAAAGCTTGTAATTAACATATAAACCATTCCTTTAGGAGTGAGAGCACATACATTTCAAAATGTTAAAGAATGATGTTGAATAATTAAACAAGTTTGTAACAGAATTGAAAAAATATATATTCTTATACTGTTTGGTAAAGCATCGGGAAATTATAAAATGTCTAACAAAAAGACTGAGAACTTTAAAACATGACTTGGCAAAACCAATTTTGAAATGGAATTGGAAACTAGAAATGGTGTTATAGCAACATGCGGCTATTCTTGCGGGAGAAACCAATATCCTGTGGACTCTGAAACTAAACAAGCAGACTTTTTATGCAACTTTTCAAGATGATTAAAATCTCTCGAGTTTTGTCTTGTTTCCTTGTTGCGTTGAGTATAACTTTTGATCTGTTCCAACTCACTGACGTATTAAAAAAAAAATGACAATTTTATTTCAAACGGGGGCGAGTGGGGTTGCAGAATCTCCTAAATGACACGAAAATCATAAAGCACATAAAACTCGAGAACTAAATAATATTGTGGCAGTATAATTCGGTTGCATTTCCCTTAACCAATCCAGTGAGCAACTGTCCCGGCCACTCCCGTCCATTTGGCCTGCAACATAACTGCAGCATAACACTACCACTTATATACACTTATACTTATAAACTTCAAAATGAGAATCTTTTCTTTTTATAATACTATTTTCTCTGATATATTTTTTTATTTATAATTCATTTCGTCTTCATCGTAAATTTTCATAAAAAATTTGATGAATCAACGAATTCATCATTCATCGAACAAATCAGTTACGGTTCGGTATAGATTAATCTCAAGCTTATATCAATATTGACTGAAGGATATAAAAATCGGCTTATGATTAAAGAAGAGAAATTACATTCTTCTTATTATAACGATTTTTCTTTATTTTTTTTCCTCATTGCCACTTATTAATGTAGGCATTTCACTCTGCGAACGTCTACCACTCCGCCGGGGCCCATGACCTTTTCCTGCGGTCCATGGCGGAGTGGGCGATTGATGTCGCAATTGTGGCCGAACCGCACGCCGTGCCTTCCAAGTTGGGCTGGGGACACCGACGGTTCTATGGCGATTGTGGTGAGGCCTGGAGCCGGCCCCCACCTCGTGGTCAAAGCGAGAGGCCGCGGGTGCGTGGCAGCGGTTCGGGGAAAGGTTGCATTCGTAGGGGCTTACTTCTCTCCGAACCGCAATCTGGCGGCCCAAGAACAGTTTCTCGAAGTTCTAGGGCCACTGGTAGGGCAGCTAGCCCCCCTCCAGGTATTCGTGGCCAGGGACCTCAATGCCAAGTCCACGGCTAGAGGTAACCCTGTCACTAATTAGAAAGGGAGGGAAGTGGAGAAGTGGGTGGTAGCTGCCGGACTATCCCTCCTCAACATAGGGACAGTCCAGACGTGCGCGCGATTGTCGGGAGGTTCCGTGGTGGACGTCACTTTCGCCACGCCGGCCATCGCACGCAGAGTGGAGAAATGGAGGGTGGAAACACTCTCGGACCACCGCTACATCCGGTTCTCGGTGCCTGCGTCCGTCTTTGGTCCGACGTCAACGTCGTCGTCGTCTAGGGGGAAGAACTGGTTTCCGCGATGGGCACTCACTCGATCTGGAGCCGGCAGAGGAGGCCGTCATCTTCGGCCCCTGCAGTCTCCTGTCGCTTTCGGACTTAGGGGTGGACGAGGCGGCTGGTCGGCTCTGAGATGTATTGACTGCGGTGCGCAGAGCGGCCATGCCGCCCTCGAAGAGTCCGCCCCAGCGGCGGGCGATCTACTGGTGGACGGCCGAATTATCCGGCCTCTGGGGCGCCTGCAACGGGGCCAGGAGGCAATACACCCGGATCAGGCGGAGACGCTCACAGGACGTTGACAGGGACAACAGGCTGCACAAAATATACGTGGAAAAGGTGAAGATCCTGCAGCAGACCATTTGTCGAGCCAAGGAGGAGGCCCAGATATAGCTCGTAAGGTATATTGAGAGGGATCACCGGGAGGCGGAACAAGCTCTGTGCCCAGTCGGCCCCCATCACCAAGATGCTGGATCCAGCCAGACCAAGTAGGGAGGAACGGCGGGGAAATGTTCCCCGACACATCTGTGGTCTTTATGCCCCCAGGATGGCTCGGCACACGCCAGACGAATAGGAGGGTGTTCCGCAACCCGTCACGGAAGCTGAAATGGAGGCGATTCTGACTCGCCTCCAAAGTAAGAAGAGGGCGCCAGGTCCTGACAGAGTGCACGAGAGTGTACTGGCGATCTCGGATCTTTCAAAAGCAGGGCGGGCCATGGACTCGGCTTCGTCGGTCCAACCGGTGGTGCTGCTGAACGACACTGCGAAGGATTTAGAACAAATTATGGCCTCCGTTCACCTACAGCATCTGGAGGAGGGCACGGGACCCGGACCGGTTCTTGCCGACAGGTGCTCCAATGTCTCGGATAGTAAGGGTCTCGGTCTGAATCCCCCGTATGACGAGATCCTACGGGTCCACCGGTTAGGACATGTGGCATTATAGCAGAGGTGGGGGGAAGACCTGGCGCGGCAGCCGTACGGTAGCGTGATGACGACTGCCTTGCACTCGGTTCTCGAGCTGTAGTTGCGCCGTGGGCGCAAACCATCCTTCCGCCTGACGCAGGTGCTCGTTGGCCATGGTAGATTCTTTGAGTAGCTGTGTAGGACGGCCCACAGGGAGCCGACGACTTATTGTCACGATTGTGAAGCGGCGGTGGAATCGGCCCAGCTCACTCTCGTAACACCAGCACACGCCCGACATGGGTGGCACTGCGTCGCGGTCTAACATCAGTTTTCGGAGGAGACATTTCAAAGTCGAGCAACTTCGTAGCGACGCTCGGCAGCGACGAGAACTACCATGCGATGGCTTCCTTCTGCGAAACCGTCTTGTCCCAGAAGGAAGCCGACGAGCCAGTGCGGGAGGAGGCTGCCGACGCGGCCTTCCCTCACCGACGACGAATGGGAGTACGAAGGAGGCGCTATCTGCAGCGCGTTCAGTAGTGCCCCTGTGTTCCGTTTCGGGCCGGGACGAGAAACCGGTCCACAACAACATCGAGACACGGCGTCATGGGCACTGGTCATAGCGTCGCCGGACATTCCCCGGAGGTGAAGTCTGCCACAGATTTTTAAAATGAAGTTTATCGAAGTGTAGTCTAATATTTACAATAATAAAAGGAACCGTTTGTCTTATCAGAAACAAAGTTATGTTATTGCGTTTGACGATAGACCAGATTATCATTTGTGATTTGTCAGTGTTATTATTATATTTCTATAATATACTACGACACTGTCAGAGGAAACCTTAAGTGATGCGTAGTATATGTCCCATAAGGCCAGCAGGTACTAACAGATACTAATTGCAATGTTGTAGGGGATGCAACTGAATTAAACCTGCAGTGCCGGTCCAACGCGGCTATCATATAACGTACCTACACAACAGTAAAGTGACAAAATCACTACAATCAAATAAAGAATACGAGTATAGCGACAAAATATCAAGCAGTGGTTATAGATTCAGTTGGTGACACTCCATTAAAGTACCATGACTACGCGTTTGGAAGAATAATTGGAAGAATGATTAACCCGTCCCAAATAAGATTTCTAGGCAGAATGTCAAATAACAAGAGTTTGTGTTTCTGTTTCAATTAAGGAAGTCGCCGGTGGACTAACTGAAGATCACGAGTGCCTTATTTTGAAAACTAAAAAAAATTCAACAAAATCTTTCATTACTAAACACAACCGCATAATTTTGTCTAATATGTGGCTAATTATACCACATAATATTAATGAAAATAGATTTGCGGAATTGAGTATAAAATTGCCGCCCGTAAGTTTCATTAGGGCTGGTATCAGTGAACCTGGTTTTAGTCATACTTTTAGTTTTTACAGACAAATCTATATATCCCCGGAAGATTTAAAAGAACTTACCAGAATGTCTACAAGTTGAATATGACGGCAGTATATATTGGATTTATACTTTACATATATCATGTCTTGTTTCTTACGTAAAAATGAAGGCCTTGTATCCAACAAATGTCCAGATAGTTTAAATTCGACTCTTAAGCTTAATACTACTGATAATTGTGAAGCAATAAAAGTGGTACCTGACTCTTGATCAATTGTCCCTTCAAATAGATCGCCATATTCATAACTCTATGAAGTTTTCGTATACGGAAGAACTTTCTAAAAGTGAATCTGAATGTGGTCAAATTTCAATTGAAAGCTCTGCTAATTAAATTCAAACTAAAAACTTGCTAAAAACAGAAAAGAACTCGCGCACTCGAACATCAATCAACAGAATCAGACAACACTAAAAATATTTTGGATAAAAAAAAATTGGATTATCCAATGGATATCCATTATGAGTTTACCAAATAATTAGAAAAATCATATGGAAATAAAGATATTTTACAAAAAAGTATTAGTTACAGAGAAGATAAGTATTACCTTGTAAGAGGGAGGGAGGTATTATGCGAGAGACTAACTCAAGAAATAATCGTGTCTAGAATAATTAGAAAACTCATTTAGCCTTCTTAAAGTGATGGAGCTAAAATTTATTCAGTGGAATTGTCGCAGTATTATTCCGAATAAGCCAGGGTTGGACTTATAAAGAAAATATTCATATTTGTATTTGTCCAGAAACGTAGCTATCGGAGAATAAATCTTTTAATACATCTGTTTTCTGCTGTTTTAGAAACGATCAAGGTGACAGTTTTGGGGATTTAATTACACTGGTCCTTACTTCTCTTCTAGGAGGACCAAATGATATGATGTTACCACTCGATAAACTACATATTTTATGTGTTGAGATACTCAATCAATCGTCACTTAAATATGTGTTGGTTGTGTACTCTCCGAGTGATTACGATGAGCCGTTTTCTCTCCTTATAAACCTCTTATAGTAGGAGTAAATCTCTTATAGTAGGAGACTTCAATGCCCATCTTCGTCGTATATGACAGAGATCGTTTAATCGCTGAAAGTTATTCAGATCATGGTTATTCTTTTTTGAACGATGGAAGCCCTTCCCGTATTAGCAAAGTCATCATGAGATAGGATGTTCCTTCTTCGCCAGATATTTTGTTGCTCGGATGTGTAGCTTGTTTGCTCCTGGTCTGCAACTAATGAACATTTTAGGTAGTGATCATATAATTATTTCCATAAATATTTAATCTATCTTGTTTCAGAAATATACTATGAAACGAAATGTTAAAAATGCAAATTGGACCGAATATAACAAACACAATTACTCCCAATATAATAATTGTCTTGTTAATTCCAATGTTCAGCAAAACTGCGACAGATTTCTTGATATAATTAACGGTTCAGTGGACAAATTTACTCCCCACACACGAATATCATATATAATCAATAAGAGTTTAGTATCGAAATTTATACCGATGCCGTGGAACCAAGAATTATCAAAGGCTGTAGCAGAAGGAAGACTTGCCCTTAAAAAAACTTTGCAAAAATCGTACAGTCGAGTTTTTTAGTTTTAAAAGAAAAGGAAGTCACTTCTCGCAAATCAATTCGCGAGGCAAAACTGCAATCAAAGTTATGTGATAATAAATACTAATTGCAGTGACTTGTGGCGCAAAGTTCGTTGGACAAAAGTTTACATGAACCGATCATATTCACAGATGAGGAAGCAGGTTTATTTCTAACGAAGTTGAACCCTGTGAATGTTGAATTATTTTCCCTTTAATCAACGCTCAAACTTTTATGAAATCCACAATAAGCTTTTAAACACGGCTTCTCTTATTGAGCCGATACAGATATATCATCTGCCAGTAAGCGTAAAATTTTTATTCAGTATTTATAATTTAATTTACACCACGTCAAGTATTCCGTATCAGTGGCGGCAAATTAAGGCCATTGCTATAACTTAACGTTCTGAAGATAAGTACCAACCTGTCTCACATAAACTGCCTTTGCATAATTTACAATAAAACAATTACAAAACAATTAGTATATTTCTTTCAAACGGGTAAAGAAATTCCCGACTATATGATAGGTTTTCGTCGAGGACGATCATGTACAGATAGTTTATCTCGTTTATCTACTGATGTAGAAGTAAGTTTTATTAATAAAGATCTTATGTGCTTTACATGTAATGGACGTATGTAACGGTGTGTCTGCTGAGGTACTTACTGAGAATATTGTCGGGTACGGTGTGGATATACGTATTTGTAAATATATCGGAGAATTCCTTAAACATGGGATAATTATTTTTGAGTTGGTAAATGATAAACAAATTTTGTCGGTCGGCAATGTGGTGGCTACTATTTTTTGGGATGTTCGAGGGATTGTTTTAGTCGATTATTTGCAAAGACATATAAACAATAAGCGAAGAGGAACATTATTGAAGATGGCTGTAAAATTTAGTGAAGAAATCCAAAAGAAACGGCCGAAAAGCCTCATTTAGCCAAAAAGAAAGCCTTATTCCAACACGACAACGCACCTATGCACTCGTCAAGGGTTGTACATGAACTTCCTATGCATCTGTTTGAAATACCAATTGAAGACATACTCGTATGTCTCATATCACTTTTAAACGTCTACGTATTTTATGTGAATTAAAATAGTAAAAGTTGTAATCACAAGTTAATTTTGCACTTACATAATACGGAGTGTAGTGTTTACGAAAAGAAGCTAAAAAATATCAATTTAAATTAGGAAACTAATGTGTAACAGTGCAATAAGCAATCAACTGTTCTACGCCTAGCAGCAGGTGCCCATAAAGTGTTTGCTAGTGCACGCGTACTAATAACACTGTTAACAAAGTGAACTGATGGAGTTAAATAAAGAAATATGTTATAGGAATTATCTAATAATCACCCCATTTTTTATTACTATACATTTTTATTTTTTTTCTTTTTCAAATAAATGTAATTTATGTAGAAAATTCGTATCTACTACTGAAGATGTACCAGGTGCTCACTGGTTATGCATAGATCATGCGCGGTGGGGTTCGAACCGTGCAAGGCGCCTAGCTGTCGATACCATATATGTAAGCAGAAGGGATCGACAAAAGTCTCCGATCACCACCACAACCTCAACTGATGTGGCACCGAATGATGAGATGCTCCCTCCATATCATCTAACGGGTCACCGGAATGTCACATACCGCACGAAAGGCGACAGAATAGTTATCTCCTGGCGGTGTATACTTTTACATACTATTATACTGTAGATTATTTCTCTTTGGTAGTAAACATTGACTTTGTAAATTATAGACTAGTCCGCTTTGGTACTTTGGAAGTACATAGTAGCGTTACATTAGCCATTCCTACATATTATTATGGTGTAAATCAGTTGTTTCTGGTAGTGTTATAGTGTGTAGCGGCGTGAGCTCCAGTGAAAAGTTGTTATGTAGGAACACAACAATTTTCCTTTAAATAAGCCACAGACACTGAGGAACTGATAACGCGGACAAACGAGCCTGTCAACGACTACCGACGCCCATGAATATCAGCATAATTATGCCGATGCGTTAACCTTCTTTTCACTCACCCCCACAATGGGCTCACCGGCTACTCACGAAGCGTACGGAACGCGACACCATATGTATCACTTTACGGTATCAAGACCGAGAGGTACATCCCCTCCCCTCAGAATGTAGTGTCATGCACTCATGCATAGTGCATGACACTACATTCCTACACTACTTCTTACAAAAAATAGCGACAAATGACATGCGTGGAAGAGTACTTACATTATAACACAATTGCTAAATCTCACTTCCGTCGTAACATCCTATTCGAGTGTTAAACACTGCACTAATAATATTCATTTGTCACTCCGGTGCCTGATTACTTACAGAATATTATATTGAAACAGTAATAATTTTGACATAAAACGTTTATGCGGTGTCTATTAGTGGGGTGCAAAGTCTCAACGAGGTGATAGCCTAGATCCTTTCATTTCCATTGCAAATGTGCTCCTTAGCTCGCCCCAAACGAAAAAACATAAAGGAGTTAAATTGGGGGAACGAGCAGGCCAAGGCATGTGTCCACCTCTGCCAATTCAATTTTCCGGGAAAGAGTTTCCTAAGTTTTCCCTTACAGCTACGGAGTAACGAGCGAGACGGCCATCGTGCTGGAATATTATCGCCCTTTCGTCTGCCAATAACTGAGCTTCATCCATAAGTTCGGGCAAATCTTTTTGCAGAAACTCGAGATAATTGTTTCCATTTAAGTTATTTGTCAAAAAGTGAGGTCCAAACAGCGTCCTCCCTATTATTCCAGCCCACATATTAACAGACAATTTTCTTTGAAAAGTTACTTGCTTTTTCCAGTGTGGATTGTCGTCTTTATCAGCACATTGATGTAAGTTATGGAAGTTGCACCCTGTAAGCACTTTTCCGTCGACATAAACATGACGAATAATGGGACAAAATGTGTAGCATGTTTACCATACTGAAGAGCCTGTGTCACGGGTGAAATTTACAGAATATTATTAATAGCAAACATTTAGTGTAAGTCATAATATCGTATATGAAAGACATTTGCTAATATATCATCTGCTTTTGTTCGCGGAGAAGCTTTACGGGTCAATATGTGTTCAGAAATAATGTTTCTATTAACAACCATTGCTATAAAAGAACGCACGGTTCGTTGTAGGTTCCATAACTAATGATGAAATAAAAGAACGCTGTCAAGTGATTTTTATAGAATTAGACCACCCCGAATACCTTGTGTTGACTACCATATACATACATATAATGATTATCCATATGCATTAGGAATAATAAAGCTTTGCACGCAATGGGTGCCGCGTTTGCTCACGGTTAACCAAAAGCAAAGTGATGGCAACTGTTTTTGGGATGCTCGAGAAATTATTTTAATGGATTATTTGCAAAGAGGAAAAATAATAAAAGTATTATGCAAGCTTGCTGCAAAAATTATGTCGCAAAAATCAGAGTAAAAGTCGGCCTCATTTAGCCAAAGGTGAAGGTTTATTCCACCACGACAACGCACCTGCAAACTAGTCAAGAGTTGCAGTCTGCAAACTCCATGGATGCAGTTCGAATTGTTATCGCATCCCCCTATTCCCCAGTACTGGCCCCGTGCGGCATCCACTTACTCCCGAATCTTAAGAAATGGTAGGAAGATTTTCATCAAATATTGAAGTCATTGTTGCTGTAGACGAGTATTTTGAGGGGTTAAACAAAACATTTTATCAAACTGATTAACGTCATTGGAGACGCGCCGGATTCTTTGCTGTTTCGGATACTTATCAATCTCCCCTCGTAACGAAGTACTAACACTATTTTAAAAGTCATATTTATATAACCTTAAAGAAACAAAACGTTTTTGTAACCCCAGCTAGAAGATGAGCAACCGAATCAGTAACGGTACAAAAGATAACAAAGACCGATAATATTGATTTACCTAAATACACACATAAATACATTTTATAGTTGATTCTGTTACTAATTTGTTAGTACACTGACACGAATATATCCAAGTAATATTATCAGCGACTATCAATGTCCCATTAAGTCCTTATATCCAACTAGGCTGCTTACTGGGACCAGGGATGAAGAAATACTTTGGACATAAATATTTACGTTTTACTGTGCTTTAATAGGTTGCATAGGAAAATCACATACCGTATCTTTATTAATATCAGATCTTTTACCATACACGTCGTATACGAGATATTATACAGCATAAAAATATTTGGACATCATCATCAACATGGCTAGAATGACTAATCACTTATCATTCAAATAATTAACAAAATACATAATTGTCTACATTAACATTTAATAATGTAAATCGAACTACTTACAGAATCGTTAGCTCAACATTCTATAGAAGTGATCTTTTAAAATAATCGGGTAATCGGGATCTTTTAAAGTAAATTGCTAACACTTACTTTACTATTATATCCACGGAATTTAGAAAAGTAATAGATTTAATTGCAAACAAACATTTCTAAAATAAAGTACGATGTACGAACTAAAAGACAAATTCTATCATTAGAACGTAATGTCCTTACAGAATTCAGTGAGTATTTGTGGTGCTTTAGGATTATGAAGAACACAGTACAGGAAGGACAGAGATCAAGTAGTCCGGCGAAACCCATTCGCTACCCGCTTGAACTTCGCTGACTAATCGAAAATATAATCCTATTGCCTCATAAATTAAAGTTAATATCTATTTTTAATAATTAATAATAATTATCTTCACAATAACTATCGTCCTTTGCACAAATCAGTCACAACTCACATTATTGAATGTGAGGTAAACGCTGAATTTTGACGCTAATTAAAACAATTCAACATTGCTCTCTGCAGTACTCGAAACCATAGACATTGGTTCTGGCGCAAACCATTAAAGCGTACATTTCGTAATTCATTTGTTGTGCATGCTATGATAAATGAATACATCACCTTCAACCAGATAAAGTGTAATACTATCTTATTCACAGGCGATAGGTATTGGTGTTATTTGCGAGTGGCTTTTACAGCTTCGAGTAGTCCAGACAAGGATTTTTATAGTGGCATGTAGTAGGGCAAACGAGTATTTGAAGCCTTGACACGAAAAACGACGCCCATATACTGACATTACTGTCATCCTGCGGATGCGTTGCCCTTTTTCCCATCTTCCTCCCATGAGCCACAACAAGCCACACGCACTGCGACAAACACAACCTCGTCACGGCATTTGTCTAACGCTTGCTCCCTATCAGACATGACATAGCGCATCCGGTGTAAGGGTGGAGCTCGAAACATCTGCAAAAATATTATGAGCATGCGATACCCTTCTACCTCTTCCGCCTTCAATGGTCTACTTGAATCTCGTACACTTCACGAAACACGACAGTAATGCTATCACTTTGCGGCGATGTCATGTGAGCAAAAAGTCAATTCAACATAGCTGTCTTTTTTACGGTGGCATCGTGTGAACGAGAGGTACCACTCCGTTCGTGGTGGAATGTAACATGTTGACGTGTTCACAACTGACATGACTCATATGTATGTCGCATTCAGATTGTCTAAAACGCCGTACTTCATTACGGCTAGGCATTTTCAAAAACAGGGCCGTTTTATTTTGTGGTGGTCAAACGATTAGATTAGAATACGGCTAAGTGAAATTGCGCCGGAAATAACTCGGAGTTATATGATATTCAACAAGGCTAGCCAATTTTGGTACGTTTTAAGTCCTGATTTTTAGACTCACAGTGTTGCTTGACATGACAACGACAATGGCGTCGATTGTCGAATACAGACGAAAAAAAAGTGTGCCCAGATTGGTTCTTTTTTTTACTTGCACTGAAAAATGTCCACCGCTATCCCTGCCTAAAGTCAAAAAATCCAATGAGGCTAAATGTCAGCGGCCACAATGAACCTTCTCGCAGTGACAACCTGGCTAATCGTTAGCACGCCACAAAGAAGCGGCCCTGTTTTTGAAAATTGCTAGTCGAAATATAATACAGCGATTTGCACAATATGACTACGACATATATAACAACACAACTTACAGACTTCATAAAGTCATGTTCTACTTCGAACATAACACTGTTAATAACCTCCGAATAAAAGAATTATATTATTTTGAAAAAAAAAAATATAATGAATTATTCTATATACGTGTTGGTTTAGCTGTAAGTACAAAGAACTGTTTAATTGAAATAAATAAATAAATGCCACTCTTCCTACAATGCGCTTAAATCCTTCTTAACAAAGGAAACAAATTGTTTGATGGTAAATTTGCTAATGTTCCATCAAACAACAACAGCAGAGAGTAATGTATGCAAACATTCAAGTTCATTTAGACAATGCAGTAGTACATATCTCTTAGTGGTGTTCACGGCATACTGGACACGGTAGTGGCGGTTACAGCGGCCACGGCCAATGCATTAATTGTCTCTGCAGGATCCAAACGTCAAATGCGATAAATAAATTACAACCTGCTTGTCCGAGGCATCAGTACTGTTGTACGGTAAATGCTAGATATTGCCTGACAATGTTACTTATTTCTTCTGATTTTATTGCCTTACTACAATCCCCTCGCGCTTTCGTTAGTTACGTGGGGTAGCTCCGGTCATTTTAGTCGTAGCTCATAGTATATTATAGCCTGCCCCGATAAGTGGACAAAATATTTTTTAATTCGGGTCAGTAATTCCCGATATAAGCGTAATAAAGAAACGGAAGCACAAAGACACATAATATAAGCCGTAAGACGAACTACTGAAGAAAAAAGTTGGTATTGGCCTATACTATTGGATTTTCCAAACTATTTTTTTTTATATTTGTTTTATTTTTATTTTTTTCACACACACTAATCATCAACGTCGTCATCATCATCCTCTTCATCACCATAATTATCATCGTCATTATCTCCCTGTTTCCGTCACAGCTGGACGCAGCCCTGCCCAAGTGCACGTTGTCACTGTGATTCTACTGAGATAAACAAGTTAGAAATACATTTCTTACATTTTGAGCAATCTGTTCGTGCGTCTTGCTGGGCCATTTCATAAAATCGTTTGCACTAGTAGCACTATTTATAATTCTTAGAACTGCATCACTTCTAGTGGCCTGGTCACTTGAGACTGATGTTAGATTAGAGGAAAGTGCTTATGTAGCCTCTTCGGCCTCCGATGAGTTTCTGATGGCCCATGGAGGGGGAAGGAAGGAGGATGGTAACTCATATCGGAGACCTCTATGCAGATCTTCATTAGATCTTCATTGGTAATCGTCTAAAGGCTTGGACTGCTCGTTTGGCGCAGTTAGCTGCGATATAATAATAATAATGTTGTCCTAGACGAATTTCTGCTGCAGCAGCAGTCTCTATGGAAATTTGCAAACTGCGTAGGGCATATTATAGTACATACCCAGGTACACTCCCTTCTCCCTCACTCTCCTATCGGCCCGAGAGATATCTGGCACAACCGGGCCGACCGGCTTAACGTGCTCTCCGAGGCACGGTGGTGTATCATCGTCAACTTCCTCAATTAGGAACTTTTTATTGGAAACTGAAAACCCCAATAACACTTTGGTCGGACCCGGGAGACGAACCCAGGACCTCACGACTGTGGTCCAACATGCTCACCGCTGAACCACTTCCGGACCTAAACTTCTTTCAAGCTGGGAAGCGAAGCAAATCTGCAACTTAACGAGTGCTGTCGGGCGATGAATCACAATACTTGTAAATGTAACCTATTTAGTTATGTATAATACTATTAAGCGAATGTTACACGTTATAAGAAGACTACTTTAACGTATTTCATCGCGGTTTATTAAGCATTTTACGATTCCTACGTTTCAGAAGCATTACAGGTACCATGGTCACAATCGGAACCATGGGGCCATGGAGGCTATAGTGCTTCTGAAACGTCGGGGTAGTAATATACTTCATAAACCACAACAGAATCCGTTAGAATAGTTTTATATTGATGTCTAAGTTTACGCGAATGATACTCACTACAATAAAACTTCGGGCTACTTAAATAATTAAATAAACCGCGACAAAATCCGTACATATAAATTTATTGTAATAAGTAGTTTTATTATAAAATTATGTATATTTGTTAAGTAAAGTAAGACGTAGTACCTGCCGCATTACAGCAAAAGTGCGGTTTGTGATTATCCGGTGGCCAATTGGTAGGAAGATGAAAAAGGGGACAACGCATCGGTATAGTTATTATGATGATGTTCATAAAGGGCCGACTTTTTACTGGAATAATCAGATCGATTTGTCCTGTGACGTCCTCTAATGAGCTGTCGAGACATACAGTAGAAAGACAGGGGCAACGTGCAGGCATGTCGAGATTAATGCGACTTTTGTAAACGAAATTGGTCGGAGTTTCAATGTCTAACAATAAATGGCTTAACAACTTGTGTCCAAAGTGCACTCAGAGCCGCTTGACTTGAACTAACTTAATCTTTAGGGGCCATTACTTAGGTGCTTCATTGGATTTGGTTTGCACTAGCAGTAGCTCCATTTGAACGACTAAGCAAACACTTTATAGCGCTTCCAACACACGAAGTTAAACACAAACATGGGCTTACCCTTTTAGGGTTACTTAGTCAAATGGCAAGAATAATAGTTTCGTCACATCCGTCTGTCCGTCCGTATATTACAGACCCGGAGGATTCGGATATTGTATGTTTGAAATTTAGTACGCCGGTGTGTAGGTGGAAAGGAAAATTGTAAAAAAAATTGGAAATTCAATAAATAGTACAAACGAAAACTGCTTAGAACAAACTCGATTTAGTAGATTTAATATATATTTTTTTGGTTTACTGCGGAAACCTTCAAAGGCGAGTCCGATTCCAGCAGGTTCTTTATATAATATTTCAATGGCTACAGACATCCACTGACACCAGTAGTTTTTATGTAGATGTGTATCCCTCCTACCCTCTTCTCCTCCAACAGGCCATACAGCGCACCTTCCACTTTAATGCGGCGTCGTATCAGCGACAGGTATCCGGTCCAGCCCAATTCGCGTACAATGCAGCATGCTTCCTTTAGTTTTTTTTTTAGTGTTAATTGATATAAATATATATATTTAGCAGTGTTTAGCAGTGCAGCAATATAGGGCCTGTCCCGGGCTGTCCAAACGAAATATAATATTTAACTCTTTCCGGTAGCTACTATATTTTTTTTAAAGTATAGGGGGACCCATGAACAACAGCATAGTTATGTCGATGCATTGCCCCGGTTTCCACCCCCCCCCAACGGGCCACTGACAAATGACTGAGAGTGTCTGTTAAGTGAGGGCGAGGGACCTCCTCGGTCGTGCCGGTTGTCGTACACCATACATGGCACTACCTCCTATTATGCAGGATGGCCTCCAACTAATATTTATCCGTGTATAACACAAGATCAATGGAATTGTGACTAAATCGTCAGCGCTTTAAAAATTGTTCCGATACGATCGGGAAGGTATATGTATTTACAGTGTAGGGGGGGGGGGGCAAACGGTGCTT
>JAFELO010000373.1:189584-201783 GCA_017140195.1 Eumaeus atala | reverse complement strand
ATATATATATATATATATATATATATTGAAGGAGGCCCAGCTGACATTAATCAAAAAATGGCTAGGACAGCTCTCGATCGATTATAAGTTGGATTGTTGGGTGCGACAAACTGGACTGACCTCGCCCTCACTCTTTAACCTGTATGTGAATGAGCTGATTGTTTAAACGACACTTCTTACCGCACACAACTGTACTGTGGAAGCAGCTGCTTCCCTGGGTATTTCCGATCCGATACAACTTAGAGGTCTTCAAGAAAAGAGCATACCTATTACTTAAAGACACTTGAAGACAAGCGTCTGTAAGACGCCTAGTCTTACAGATGTTCATGGGCGGCGGTAGTCACTACCTACCTGCTCGTTTGTCCCCTATCTCATTAAAAAACTGAGTGCATCGGTCGCTGCGCTCTGAAAACTAGTCTCGGTATGAGAGAGATATGCAGAATCACATGGGCTTGTGTACTGTACCGGGAAAAGTGAGTACATGGTTTTTAAAGCAAGGAAAGCACCATAGGAAATATGTCAAATGTGACATTGAATAGAGTGCCTCTTGCAAGGGTGTCGTCCTTCAAGTACCCTGGACATATTGTGACTGAAGACTTGAGGGATGATAGTGATGTGGAGAGAGAAAGAAGGGCGTTGGCAGTCCGCTGACATCTTGTTGGCCCACAGGTTGGCAAGGTTGTGCTACAGCACAGAAGTTAAAGTAACTCGGTTTAAAGCTTACTGTCAAAATATGTTCACTTGTAACCTGTGGGTCAATTACACGTTGCGTGCCTTTAAAGCTCTCGGAGTACTATATAATAATGCCTTCAGGATGATCTTGGGGCTGCCTGATGCACTAGAGAAGTAGTGCATCAGAAATGTACGCGCATGCCCACACCGATGGTTTCCAATTGTGCATTATTGGATGCATAGTCATCTGCATATGCACAATGTTGGGCGTAGTGCATAAATAAATAAATTAATTAGAAACTACATTCTGTACTACCATAGATTTAAGTTATTTCTCTCCATGTTTTTTTTTGTACTAACAATTTGTGGATGTTGTCTGAAATAAATTTATTTCATTTTTATTTTTTATTTATTTATTTATTTTTATTGAAGGGGGCCAGTGTTCAGCAGTGGACCGATATGGGCTGGGAATGAAATGAAATGATGACTGTTCCTAACTGTATTATATATTAGTACTACAAGCCCTCCACGGTTTCACCCGCACACTTCACCCTCAGAAACACACTCATGGGGGTCGAATTTGAGAAAAAAGCCCCAGATAGGGCCCCCATGCAAAGATTAAAACAACTAGCACTTGTAGCTTCCGAGATTTGTGAGGAGTAAGTGAGTGACCACTCACTTTTATATATAAACGATATACTATTATTGTGGTAAAAACAAATATAGCTAAATTAAGGTATAGCACACACCTTAAAAAATGCCTAACTCTCGATACTACAAATACTAAACAATCTATTAGCTCTGAACACGAGAACGCACTCTACAGTATATCTTCACAGTCAATTTCACTCGCGTAATCAGACGAGACCGCCATGAGACACAACAGGAGAGAAATTGGTCGCACTACGTGCGGTTTGATGTGCTATGTGCTCCTCGAAGCGTTGGGACATTGCGATGTCGGGTTTGTGACAGTCCCATACGTTCCGTGTTATACGTAATTGAATTACCTCAACCTTGTGCTCTAGTATAAGAATGCTCAAAGAGCAAGAGGTCCTGGCTTCGAATCTCGGGTTGGACCAAGAAGTGATTAATAAATTTCCAATAGCAGCACAAGTCAGGACGTTGGCGGTGTTAGGTACATCCCTCCCATCCATCCCATCCCCGACCGACAGCGCATCAGACCGCCGCATCAGTATTAGTCGCTTGTTTACCTTCATACTTTAGTTTTCTCAAGATTATGATTTATATCTGTATTCAATTTTGTCCAAATCATAAGATTTTTCTTGCCAACCAAACTTCTGCCTGCGTACAGGAATGTGTGCACTCTCTACTCCATAACTTCCCTATTCTGGTGCCTCGGCCGCCCGACACGACTGGAGAGACATCAGCTACAGGACCGACGGTTTAACTTACTCTCCAAGGTTCCGGTCTATTACATCACCAACATCCTGACGCCGGAATGTTACTACAAATTGAAAAATCCCAATAACACTTTCTTAACTCAACCCGGAAATCGAACCAGGGAACTCACATTTTTGTTAAATAGACCACGAGGCAGTCCGGTAGTGAAAGAATATGAAACACAACACTTTTCCATTTATAATATCAGTACGATCATTGTCTCATGGTTTTCCTAATTTGATCTTATGTAGTAAATGTTAACTGTCCTAATCTATTTAGTTTGCATAATCCAACCAAACTTTATCAACTGTATGTAACATAGATAGGAAAATGTTGTTTTATTATTTATAATTTTTCGTTCATTTACTACTATACTGTTTGTAATTTTCATACTTATTCTGCAACTTTAAGAATTTATATTTATGTTTACTTACATTGATCAATGAGATGCTTATGTAATGTTATGTCGTTCTGTATATAGTATCTTCTACTCTATCCTTTACAGGGCTGGTTGGTGTTGAAGGATTGCTTACCACGAAGTGGGTACTGGAGGGAACTGACCACTGACCGTCTAGAGAGTTCAACGACGAAAAACGTAACTGGCTTCACAAAAAGTTGTCAGTAAATTGACTAAACTAAATTGATTCCAAAAAAAATGGTCTTTCCTAGCAAGAATAATAAAAATATCTTTCCAAAAAAACACTTATATCCAAAGTTTTGATATCTGATTAGGACAGACAGCTCTTCGAAAATTTTCTTTTATAATACAGAAGATGTGTATTATAAACTAGCATCACTCCGCGGTTCCGTCCGCTCCTATTAGTCGTAGTGTCATGGTATATAGCCAACAACGTTCCTCGATAAATGGACTATTCATCACAAAATGATTTTTCAATTCGTGCCAGTACTTCCTGAGATAAGTGCGGTCAAATAAACAAACACTTCAGGTGTTTATTATTAGTAGTAAGTGTAGATATGCAGAAGCTGCGCACCATCTTCGACACGCAACCGGAGTTTACTCGTACTCGCAGGAGCATATTTTTTAATGGTGCGCAAGAGATGTAAGAACATAAGCGCTGTAAACCGTTACACTGAGCGTAAATATAACAACTTTCTACTTTTTTTCATGCGGTCTAAAGATGTTGTTTATTAAGTAGTAAACTCCTTAAATGAAGATAAAAATTTCAGGGGTTTTAAAATAATGTATTTTGTTACATTTTAAGGTGACTAACGACCCATAGACATCTGCATGATTGCTATGTGTTGCCCTAATCCACTTCTCCAATGGGTCACCAGCTACTTACAAATAGCACTAAATTGAACAGCAAAGCTGTCACTCCGCGTCCGTATCATGTGAGCGAGAAACATCTTCTGAGTGGTGCCGGCCGAATTTGGATCCAATGCAGCATGACACTACCTCTTAATGTATACAGAGGAGCACGTGCTTCATGAAACCCTTATAAAATGACATAATTATCATTAAAGATATTAATTATAACAAGGAATGATAACAGGATAAAAGATTCAAAAAATTAAACCTGTCACTTAAAAGAGAATTTCGAGTAAACTGTAAAAAAATACCTGGTTTAAATATAAACATTGCTTGATTAATAATATTGTATATATACACTGTCATAAGCCATGTTTAATGACACACGAATCATAGCGTATGACGTCACGTTCGGGTAAAAATCTTCACGTAGTCTTCAAGCTTGTCTAGGAAACGCTTGTCGAAATTACGCGAGCGTGACGTCAAACTGACACCACGATGCCTACAAGTGTTTTAGAGTCTCATTACTAAATAGTTTCTGAAAGAACAATACTTTGCATTAAAACTCATGTTACTACTGAAATAATATTGTTTTCTGTAATTGTGACAATATGTTCTATTAAAGGAATTAACACTTGAGGAGGGTAGGGTCTGTTACGGTTTAGTCAGACTTTCCTTTCAATTCGTGGTCTCTCCACATTCACAATCCAGGACAGTCTAAAATAGTATCAGAAACAAACAATAGACTCAATACAGCTTTTAATTATGGTTAGTAGTATATATACATATATATATATATATATATATATATATATATATATATATATATACATATGACTGGGTATATACCCTCCCATTCGCATTGTTCTTTAATTCTTATATTCAATATTTGAAGATAATAATTACTTCATATCTTCATTTTAAATCTCAACTTAACAAACAAAAGGAAAAAGAGTATTTGTCACGAATATATAAGTTTCTGGCGGAAAATAAAATTACTATTTCATTATCATTTGGTGATGACAGATAGCGTCAACCATCCCAAATATATCCATCCTTCCCTTCGCAAAAACGAAAAAAAGTGATATTCCTTCAACACAGAGAACATTTCCCCAAAGTGAAAGATGACAGATATACTTTTTTATAAAATATTTAAGTAGAAAAACATAATTGCTACACAATAAAAATAATTTTCTTAAAAGTTTTAATTGGTGTTTACATTTTCCTTTATGTCAGTCGATCAACAATCGGTTTCTCCCCAATTGATTGATTTTAATGTCGACTAACTTTAACCAACACCGCCCTCGCCCCTCCGATATCATATTTCGTAGCTCTGCGCCCCGGCTTCACCTGCGAGTAATGGAGATTAACAAATGATACACTAAAACCTTCCTTGGGAATCACTCAATCCATGAGTGAAAACCGTATGAAAAACCATTTAGAGAATTTTTGAGAAAACCTATCACGTACAGGCAGACGGCGTTTGGGGGATACATTTTATCCATTGATACTGAAAACATCTACTCTCAGTAGTAATCTGATCCTTTTTACTTCAGCCGCCCATGAACATCCGCACGTTCTGGAAGAGGTACTGCCATGCTGCATAGGAGGAGGTAGTGCCATGCATAGTGCATGACACTACATCCTCAAATCCAATGGATTTGGGCCGGCACGACCGGAGAGGTACCTCTCTCACACATAATACCACCGTAAAGTGACAGCTTGTGACCCGGTGGCCCGTTGGGGGGAAAGGAGGGCAACGCATTGGCATCGTAGTTATGTGGACATTCTTGGCCGTCGGTAGTCGTAAAAGGCTCCGAATTCTCGTTTGGCCCCCTATTCTATAAAAAAAAATACCGTGCCGATGCGATGCCCTCCTTTCCTCCCCACCAATGGATACAATAGAAAGAAGTCGGCAATATATTTTGGCTATACCTTCTACAAATGAATGCTATTCCCGTTTCATTCCGACTCTGTATATTGAGTTACAACTTCAGTTGTAGTAAGTTGTGGAAGTTACTCTAACAAAGTAGCATATGAAAGTCAATTAAGCAGAACGTTCGCGGCGCAGCTGGGCCCGTGAATTAAGTTAAAGTCTGGAGGATGGATCAGATGTATGAGAACCGTTTAGTATTATCCCTGAGCGACTCCTGGAATACAATTTTTGTTTGTTTTTTATAGTAACGCGAAAAATCTATCGTCAGAACTTTTTATATCATAAGGGGGCAAAAAAAAAATCGAAGCCTTCTAACTACTACCGACGCCAATGCACATTCGCATGACTTTTACGCAGATGCATTGTCCTCCTATTATCCCCCGCTCCCAATGAGCCACCGGCTACTCACAAAACGCATGAATCGCGACAGCGACGCTGTTATTTTACGCAGTCATCAAGTGAGCGAGAGATACTTCCCCGGTCGTTCCGGCCCAATTCCGTTGCATAGGAGGATGCTGCATGGCACTACATCTTCCTTAAACCTTACTAGTTGGGTATTTGCTGGGTCACGCCGAACTCGGATTTATAGGGTTTCGTATTTAAAGGTCTGACTCCGTTGCCTGTCTCTCTTCAGGCTGTTACCATTTCCTTATAGTATAGCCCCCTATACTATTAGGAAATGGTTTATTGGGGGCCAAAAGAGGCGTCACTTACCCACCTCCAACCATGCTCCTACGCACCTCTCGGTACGGAGATGCGAGTCACAACAAGTACAATCATGCGAGATGCACGGGGGTTTGCTCACCGGTTCTGTTCTCCAACGTGCAACTCTTGACTCCCTACACATTATTTAAATGTACTCTCGTTGTTTCACTTTCCCCTTTCTGGGGCCTGACACCACAAAGACTGAAGTTGTCACCAGCCTCGTCAGTGCTGATTATCTCAATGCAGCTACGACTTTACTTATTTTTCCTCTTCGCGTGCCATGTATAGATGTCCTCAATTGAGTGAAACTCTGTTCCGTTGAGACCAAATCCTAGTGATAGACTAGGCCCACTGTCGTCCGTTGGATGCCGTCCAACATGACATTTCGCTCGTTTTTGTACAAATCACATTCCCACAGAACATGGTCTCTGGTTTCAGCTTCATGACCACAAGGACATGATGGCAGGTCACATAACGCCATCCTGTGCAGGTGACCTCTAAATCACCCGTGTCCTGTTAGTAGCTGCGAAATAACGTATTCAGGTTCCACCCACTGATGAGCCACACGCGTTGTAACTTCTGGAAAGAAGCCGTACAGCTCCCTCCCGTTGGCACACGCGGATCAGCGTGACTGCCAAGTGGAGATGAAATCGTCCGCGATGGCGCTTTTCTTTTCCTTGAGCCCCGCGCACACCTCCTGCACGCGCCCCGCTCGAAGAACCTGAATAGGGGGGTGTGGCAAACGAGAAATCAGAGCCTTTTTACGACTACCGACGCCCATTAAAATCCACATAATTATTGCATTTCCCTCTTTATTTAAGATGTCTCGGTCATCCCGGGATGCTGAGCATCACCGCCACGACAGGGCTTGAATCATTAGCGTTGTGTGTCCATATGGAGTAGTCTATAAGACTGTCTCAGAGGTTCCTTATGGAGGCCTTTGAAGAAGAAGTTTGTAGTCATGCCTTAAGGTGCCCTCCTTCCTGCCTCCGTACTAAACGCGGCAAATTACCTTCCATTACGAGGCAGTATCAGGTAAACTGCAGTACCTGGGTGCCGACACAATTCGGCTGCAATGCAGCGCGCCACTACCTTGCGAAACCTCGTCATTCCAAACACTTGTAAATAATATAATAATTCAATATATTATGAAGGGCTGTCCAACTATGTCAGCGCGCACGATGATAAGGGTCCAGTGACCTTTAGCGTGTCGTATTTAGTAAGTCAACACGACGGCCTTTCAGTATGGGTTCCTGTGATGAGTATTTTGAAATAAAATCTTCTGTGCGTACGCTTTATTTGGGGAATAAGCTGGCGAATGCGTGACGGAGCGTCAAGAAAACGGGGCAAACCGCAGTGGACTGGGAAACATAAGTTAGTGATGATACAAAAAGAGAGATAATTGAAGAAAACATGGAAGAGGGATATATGTTAGTGATGTTGGAGAGAGAGAGAGAGTTAGGCTTCGTACATTTCTGCAGACATAAGAGAGATGTTATGAGCTTACATGGTTGTTTCTTTCCGTCTCATACGACCAGAGCATGAAATAAAATTAAGTTTGTATTCAGTTTTCTTTCCGTCGTGTGGTTGTCGATCACATATTTTATCCGTCCACCAGCTATTCACAAACCACATGAAAAGAAACCACATGTCACATTCTGTCATCTTTCTTAAATTTAACAGAAAGGTCAGACTAGCCAATGTCTGCGTGCTTTTATATATTATAGTGCCTTTATAGGTAACGTACTTTCAATGAAAGACTCAATACTACATCGATCTAAAACCTCGACCATAGCTCCACCGTTTACCCTGTTGACTAGTAGGTATGTGTTAATTAAAATTAATTCAATTCAATGTTCCTGCAATATCATCCTTACGCAACATGAAACTGACTTGATTTGGCTATTCATTAATATCGGCATTATAAGACAATAATTATCTGAAACACCTCTGACTAAAATGAGTTGCTCGCAATTTCAGATTTCAGTCAGAAGAAAAAGTTACATAGTTATACCTCCCAAGAAAAAATTTTAATATCTGTCGTTGCAACAGATTTTGCAAACCCATAGTGTTCTGCCTGTAGCTTGTTCCTACCGATTTGCATGCAATATTTATGCGTAAGCCCATCAGTTCTAAAAGTTTTGAACATTCTGAATCTTCATTTTCCACACCCATTATATAGAAAAAATGTGCGATATCTTAACGTTATAAGAAATGGGCGTAGTTGCACCATAAACTGTTTATACGCGGAATAAAAAGCGCGCATGGGGCATCTAAATCCTAAAATGTGGCGAATACAGCGCGGAATCCATACTTATGATAAATTAAATGCCTTCCAACAAATGCGCAGTAACGTTTTGAAACTGTTAATTTCCTTCCAAGCCTGTTTGAGTAATATTGTACAAGACATTTCACTGTAATCTGAACACTTTAACGAATCGGCATCGAATTATGTGGATGTCTATTAGCGTATGTAGTCATAAAAAGTCTTCAATTGCTCGTTTGCCCTCCTATTCTATAAAAAAAGCATCGGGCCTTATCAAGGAGGCGCCTCTCGTTCAAAAAATACCGCCTTAAGGAGACAAAAGTAATGTCGCGTTTCCGGAGTTTCCTGAAGCCCATTAGAGGGGAGGCGAGAAACTGTATATTATGTTTATGTGTAGGGCGTCAGTAGTGACCGAAAATCTCCGACAACTCGTTTCCCGTTATACTAAAATAGTAGTCCGTCCCGGCTTCGTACGGATATTTCGCGAAATATGGCACGAAATCTTTTATTTACAAAGATATACATTTTTCTTAATTAATGATAATAAAGATTCAAATATCATGGTAATGACAACAAATTTAATTTATGACAGATCAACGTCTATTGGGACAGCTCGTCAATCAATAAGATCTCCAGTGAAATGAGGATCTACTTTGATATATTTTTTTAACAACTTTGGTCACATTATGAAAATTTCATAATGATCAAAACTATTTTAAAAATGTTATAAACCCTATGTTCGTCACCAACAATGTAAGACTCTAATGGCAAAAGAATTATCCTAGTTCCGCCGTTACCGCGGCTGCTACCGTCAGGACTAGTGGAACTACCGGGAACTAGGGGCCGAATTCTGCTGTTGTCATCCATAGAAGGTAAATGCTCGTAATTTCCACCCTGAACAGTCAGATTGGCAATCACAGACTAGGTTTCGGACCGGTGTCACTTCACCAGGTGAGAAGACGATCTCCGTGCAGTAGCTAGTCCGTGAGTCTTGGCGTTCATTGAAAGAGCATGTCCGGCAGTGGGCCGAAAAGAGCTGATAATGATGATGATGCAGAGTTAGTCAGCCAGGTATCCATGCTGAATTGCAGCCGAATTGGACCAGTGCGACCAGGGCGGCACCCTTTAGTCGCATAATACGGCCCTAAAGTGACACTACCTACTAAATCGTTTCGTGCGTTTTGTTAGTAACTATTGACCCGTTGGAGGCGGTGGAAGGTAGGAGGGTAACGTATCTGCATGAAAACTGTGCGGATGTCTATGGACGTCAGTAGTCGTTAAGAGGCTTCGGTTATTCTTACCCCCGGATACTAAAAATTAATACTAACGGTAAACGCATAAACTTTTAGAGGAGTATTTCCTTTGCAAATAAAACCTACATGAAATCGCGTCGCCTAATATTTTACTTTCAATAAGTACACATACAATTTACAAACTGGCCGCCTGCGAATGCGAGTACTTCTAAACGTAAAATTTCGTAAAGTGAGTTCCAAATTAGAGTAGTATTTGCTAGCTACTAGCTGGTGCCCGTGACTTTATTCACGTAGTGTTTCGATTTCGAAAAAAAAAAGATTTGTTAATTTCTTTCCGTAAAAGGTCTGCATCAGAGATTCCAGTTTTCGAAACAGATTATACCACATACGTTGCGGTGGATTATTAGTTATAGAACAAAAAAAAGCTTCATATAAATTAGTTGCAGAGATTAGTGTGTACATACAAGCGAAATTACAGACAGTCAATTTATTTCCTCCATATTTTTCTCCACTATTTATTATTTTTGAAAAATATTTAATGTATAGATACCATTTAATTTTTTTTACGCGATACTTAAAATACTCATTACAAGGTACTGGCAAAGTTTTTGTAAATACCTTGCTCGACGTTTCGACCAGGTTAGGTGCATCCACCACTATTTCATCCGATTGTTTTTTATTTCCTAAAATGTCGCGGCACACAACACTCTTGGTATCTGCCACACCATCCGACTGAAAACCACGATTTTAATTTTATTTATCACTGGGTTCAACGATGTAGGTAATTTATTTTAGAGACGAAGAAAAATGCATTTACGCATGATACCTGGGGACCCGGTAAGGCCCCTAACATATGTTGGACTCGGCAATTGGGTTGTAATACCAACTAAATCCCTACAGGAGCCATCAGCCGCTATTACTCGAGGGCCCTAGATCTGCAGGCAACAGGACCTCTCCAGTGACAGGCTGGCCGCGGCGAAAATGGCAGACTCCATCTCATCGGGGAATGTCCGGCGATGCTATAACCAGTCTCTACGACGCCGTGTCTTGATGTTATTGTGGACCAATGGCATAGGCAACAGGTTCACTACTTCAGGTGGCGGAACAAAAGCGGAAAAATTTATCTTTATATTATTTATATTTTATGAAAGGTTTCTTAAAGTTTTTCCAATTTTGTCCGTCACTCCTTTCACGTATGGCAGAAAAGCTAGTTGCTGATTCACCTCCATAAGTATCTCCCTTTTTTGGTGTGTCCATAGGACACGGTGTACATGTCACTTTTCTTCTTAGAGGTATTCTGGATCGCAGGGATCCAAAGCCGTATTTATGAGTGACTAAGATGATACTTAGAAGTAACACGCAGGTATTTATTTGTGTGTGTTGGTTTTCTATACACAGAAAGGGATAAACTTCTGCTACAAAAATGTCCAGGTAAGGCAGTGTTCTATCTCTTTCTACCTCCACAGTGAACTTAGCCTTAGAGTAAATTGAATTCAGGTGGTGGACATATTGTCTCACGTCAAGTTCCGTACCTCTAAACACACAGAAAATGTCATCGACGTGCCTTTTCCAAAACCTGATTGAGGAGGAGTTAGAACCTAACGCATTTTCCTCATGGTTTTCCATCCAGATGTTGGCTATAAGTGGTGTAATTTGGCTTTCCATAGCGATTCCATCAGTCTAGAAGTAATATTGGCCTTGAAATACGAAAAAAATGTCCCCCCAAGCAGTGTTTTAGCAAGACAATGTAGTCCTCAGACAAACCACGTTCCTTTATTCTTTTCTTTAAAACCTCAAGGCACTCATTTAATGGAACATAGGTGAAGTGGTTCAACATCAAAACTTACCATCATTGTGTCCATTTTCAGACCTTCAAGTATCTGGACGAAATGTCGCGAGTCTTTCACAAAATATGGTGCTTTTCCCACCATTGGCTGTAGCACTGAAGCTAAGTGCCTTGCAAGATCGTAAGACGGCGCTGAAATCTGACTCACGATGGGTCGCAAAGGGACAATAGCCTTATGCACTTTTGGCAGGCCATATAATTTTGGGGCTATTATAATCTTGGGGGCCTATAATTTCCCGTACTCGTGTTGTGTGAATAAGTGTCGATAGTCCTTGAGTAGCTCTCGTGTACGTCGCGTTACCCTGGCAGTTGGATTATATGCCACTGCTTTGTATGCGTCAGAGTCACTTATTATGGAAATAATATTTTGGGGATAGCCATCCGTGTCTATAACAATTATATCGTTTCCCTTGTCGGCTTACACCACTATAATGCCCTCCTTAGACATTGAAGTACCTGACGCTCTCCTGGAGTTATGTTTAGTTTGGGTAAGCGTGTCCTACGCGAAATTACCGAGACATCCTGCCTTACAGTTACCGTATCGTTCAACGGTACTTTGTTTAGACACGACGCCTCCTCCACCCCACCAATAATCCTTTCCACTGGCACCCTCCTTGATGTTAATAAAAAGTTCATACTCTTTGCGAGGGTCGACACCGTGACATTATCCAACGGTTTACTTGACAGGTTTATTACAGTGTCCGACTGAGTGACCGTGTATGGGCTATGGGCGCTCACGCTTAGATATATTGGTAGCTAACAACTTTGCAAGTCTTTGGTTATGTGTAGCTATGTACTGTTCCGATATCCGTTCTGCTTGGGCGTTTCAAATTCGGACACACAAATCGAG
>JAFELO010000373.1:159697-189183 GCA_017140195.1 Eumaeus atala | reverse complement strand
TATTCGCACACAGTCAGCTATGATATTATTGCGGTACATTGTTAAAAACACTATTGTCGATTCTAATTGTACCTGGCGTTTTCAAAACTACCTCCGGTACAATTCAGAAAATAAAGAATGGGGTTGGATGCACCTACTTCCCATTCGCAATGAGAGTAGTCGTTGCATCGATCCCGCGTCACAGCAGCAGTCATTACTTCACGTCAGTCGGCTCGTGACCACAGCTGGTGTAACCCGGTCGAAAAGTCTAGCAAGGTATTTACAAAAACTTAGCCAGTAATTTGTAATAAATATTTTAAGTATCGCGTTAAAACCCGCTAGATAACTACAGAATGTGTAACAAAAGTGAAAGTCTCAAACAATTATTACCATATAATTTACTGCTTTATTATATGTATATGTCGCAGCCGGATTGTCTAAATCGCATCACATTACGGCTAGCAATATTCAAATACAGAGCCGTTTCCTTTTGTGCCGATTTTAGAAATTCTATGCTTGATGTGATAAATAACACTTTGCGTTTTGTGTAAAGAATACACGCACTCACACAGATACGCAAAAACACACACCAGCACACACATATCACATATCTTCACATCAGTTCCCTAATAAAAAGGTTTTATACCATAGAACATGTTTATGTTTTCTATGGCAAAAGGCTTTACGCATGAAACAGAATAACTTCCTAATTGTGCGGGAACTATCAGGGCAAGAATCGTTAATTAATTATGGAGTTTATGCAATTACTATATAAGAAAACTTTGTAACGAAAGTTACTATTAATAATAGCAAAACTTGTGCCATTCTTCTATACTCAACCAATATTTATAGATCAATTATAAATGTTAAGTAGATATAAGTTTGATCATAAATTCTATGATTTTTGCGGTTCCTAACACGGGACTACATCAATGAGATAACCGGAGACACTTCTAAGTTATAAGTAAAGAAATCTAAGTAAGCTGCGAATAAATGTGTGTGAGTGAGTTCTTGTACCATAAGAGATCGACAGCTCCTTTCTACCGCTAATAAAGTAATAAAAATAGACGTTATTATTGATGTCTTAAGTTTACGCTTTTACGGATTTTATCGCGGTTTATTAAAGAATCCACCCGTGACAATGGTTGCTGTAAAGCTTCTGAAACGTCGGGCTACATAAATAATTTAATAAACTGCGATAAAATCCGTAAAAGTAGTTTTATTGTAGATGTTATTACATTATAAAGCCTATGTGTATAAGAATATTGTTAGAAATATGAAGAATGAATTGTGTTAAAAGTAATGACTTTCTTATGTTTCGTCACGGTCAAATGGCGCCACATAAGTGAGAACAATCAACAAAATGCGAGACATCAATAACTCGAAGCGATACGTCCATTAGTCCCATTTCAATTCCTCGTTGTTTTCTTTCCTGAAGTGGTAACTTATTTAGACGTGTTGATAATTTTTTGGGTGAACAAAAATCATGACATTAGCGTCATCGTCACGTCAAGTCAAAACTCTATTTGTACCCGAGCGACATGATATAAGGTCTTCAATAAAAGAGCATGCATTTTCCTTAAAGGCCGGCAACGCGTCTGTAAGGCGCCTAGTCTTAAAGATGCCTATGGGTGGCGGTAGGCACTACCCACCTGCTCGTTTGTCCCCCACCTCATAAGAAAAATAGGGGACCATGCCTTGGTGCGCGTTAGTTAAATATCCTACCGATCGGAGGACAAACTTGGTATAGTAGTTTCTTGCACACTTAGCCTTGACTGAATCACGCCTATTTTAACAGTACATTAAGAAAAACAGGAATGACTCAAAAATTACAACAATGATTGAGGTAAACTTTCATTGTAAGTGCAAAAGCGCTTTGATTAAAAGCCTTCGTGTGTGTGATTTTTACTTCATCTTCAGTTGCAACTTCGAAATCAGCATCATCTGTCATATTTTACTATTTATTTGACACACAAAACACATTACAATCAAGAAAATAATTAGAATATAAAGTTGTAGATCAAAACATGATAACATAACATATGTGTACACATATAAAAACAATTTATATAGACTAGTATTAATAACGATGAATTACAAATTAAAATAACCAATATATTAATAACGATGAATTACAAATTGAAAAGAGACAATTTTTTTATTATTATTTGTATAATTTATACACTTATCTAAGGTTATGTTCAAAAATATCAAGGGTGGACGCATGCAGCTGCAGGCTAGTCAGGAACATTATATTCTGTGAAGTTCACAATGTACATGAGCAATATTTTCATTATATTATACATTTATGGTCTACATTGACCTTTATTTACCTCGCCACAGATAACCTTGACAAACTCGTTGTCTTAGTGCTGTCTAATATATAATTGCCTAACACGGACAGGAAAATATCACGGGGGCGGACACCAACCGGCCGGTTTGACCAAATTTGCACAGTTGCGAGACTCACTGCGTCCGCAGGCCGCAGCGCTGAGACGAGCTGAAGACATGTATACATATATGTAGCGTGGCTGAATGGAGGCAACTGAATGGATGTCAATGTTTCCATGAAAGCTTTCCAAGATGGACACGACCTTCTGCAATGAAGGTTACAACTGAGTGAGAGACATACAACGTCATAAAAATATATAATTTTACCAAGAGCGCTAGATATTATTTAATTGGCAAACGAGTTTCGATGACCTGGTGTCAATAGTTCTTCATAGGTCAGGGTCAGGTTCCGAACTTAAATTAAAATTGGTGTCGTCCAAATTTTTTTTTTTTTAATTAAAACAAAAACCATTTTCTTTTGCTTTTGTAAACAGCAGAATTATTTCATTCACTTGAGATATAGGTAAATAGATTTTTTATTTTTTTTAATTAAATTGTTATAAAATACTTGATAAGGATTAGATGTCTACTTGGTCTGGCGCAACGCGGCGAAAAAAGTGTACGAAGATTTGATGATCTGGAAATGTAGAGCATTGATATTAGTCACTGATATCCATACGATTTATGGACAGCTGATAGTAGACATGAAAAGTCCCATCATACTTGTATGTCACGTTCATGAATTTAACGCAACAGTAATGCAAGAATCTCAACTTAGGTCATGTAATTGTGCGGCACTAGGCCAAGCGCGGTGAACGGCTTCTCTCTCATGACTCGTAGATGCGTCGCATGACCTCCGTGCCGTCTATATACAATGGCAGCCACTCGCCCGTTTTGGAGTATCGAAAAAGGCTTGTAATGGGCTGATAAACGCTGATTATGGCAAATCTTTCCATTTCTCACAGGACTGCAAGCATTTTAAACACAAACCGATACCAATCCAAATCCCCGGCGTTAAAAAAGTGTCTTAAGCGCTACATTAGACCACCAGCAGAGGGGCGACGTGGAAAATGAAGGCTCCGTGCCGTTCCCGTATACATGAGGCAGCCGTTCGGCACTTTCAGCGTACCTAAAAAGTCCTACTATGGACTACTGAACGTAGAAGACCAAAATATATCTACAATGGTACGAGACCTCCGGCCACAGTTCTCGCGACGCTTGCAGCAGTATTAGCAGCAGTAGGCGGCGCAGGTGCACCGACTCGCCCACCCCGCGCAACTCGTACGCTGCGCTTACGATGAGACCACTCTAAACAAAGGTTAGGATATCACAGATTTGTACCCAACATTGTATGCTTCTTGGTCTTGTGTTCATGTGATGATGCGTAATTATGTTTTCTGAGACGCACGTCCCCCTCATCCTTCTTCGTCTCGTAGAACACGTTGTCCTACTTAGTAATCTCAATCGAACCTTAAAGAATTAATCAAATGAAATTAGGAAGTGATTAATAACAACAACACATCTTCACGCCAGCTCCCCTATTGGGATATGATTGAGGACGTTATTCACCAAATATAAAAGTAAAAATTAGACTTCTTGTTTATCTCAAAGGGTCACGCACCTTCAAGTACCCCACTTTTCGTTTGCCCCGTATGCCTTAAAAGTTGTCACTCACTTCAACATTCAGCTTGTTGCCGTAGTAGCAGTACAAGAACAGCTCGGTGACGATGCAGGCGATGAACAGTATCATGGAGGCGAATTCCACGTTTGTCACCGCCGGCTGCGGGTGGACAGTACTCTATTATACACCATTATTACATTGCATTAAATTGGCACATAGGAGGGGGGGATGAAAGGAGCTCACGGCATCTGTACACATAAATTAGACAGATATTTAAGGGCGTCGGTAGTCATAAATAGGCTCCCACAGTACTTTTCGCTATTTCTATTAAAAGAGTGCTCGACTATTTCTTCTTCTGTATTCTTCCCTCCGGACCACGTTACAGTGCAGGCGTGTGTAATGTGTTTAAGCTTCTTCTATAAAAATATATTTATTAAAGAAAAATATTCGTCTTCATGTAACAGGAGCGCATAACTCGCAGTCCATCATACAAGCCTGGTACTTCGCACTCCAAGTCCGTCTAGATTATTCAAGTAAGATTAAGTTGTTTATCCAATCCTGCGCCAACGCCAAGAAGCCATATTTTAAAAATCTGCAAATCACATTTGCCTTTGCTACTATTGGTGCATATTTGTTAAGCATGCCCGCCTACTATAGAAAAAAATAATCAAATTACCCGCGTTACTAGACGTCACTATGTACAACCATAATAAACAATTACCTGATACCACACAATGACATTTTGGCAACTAAATTACATGCAGTGCACTGTTCATCGGACCCTGAGTTGAATAAGCCATATGACTTGAATACAAGTGAGTGTCCAAGTATAACTAAACGTCATAAGCGGACGTTTTCTGCTTACTCGGATGACCCAGATTCGACACTTAGATAAATAAGGAAAATGATTGCGGACCTCAAAATTCAACAGGATTCGAGGTTTGGTACCTTCAATATCTCATTTAATACGACGGTGGAACAAAATAACGGCATTCGAAATAGCCTTGAATTTATGTCTAAACAGTATGACAAAAGACTAAACAAAATGTCACACTTAGTGCATCAAAAAAAGGAGTACAAAATCAAATTGAAATTCTTGAGGACACATTGGAGGTTTACGAAAAGAACTCGCGTAATTCTTCAATAGAGTTACGTAACAGGAGGGTGAGAAGAAGGATACTGTTATCCAGATTGTTAGAGATATAGGTAATGTGGTATCAAACCCGAACTACAGGACTCTGAATTTCGTGACATATATCGCATCGAGTCGGGAACTATCTTTGTAAATTTTACCAGCGCTATGCGTAAAGAATCTTATTTACAAAAGTATAGGGAGTATAATAAATTGAAAAAATCTTCCAACTCATCATTGTTGAATACAACAAATATAAAATTAGTCGGTCAACAGAAAGTCATTTTTATGCTGAGTCGCTCACAAAAGAAAGCGTCAAAATTGTTTTTCCAAGCTAGATACTACCAAAAAACAAAAAGAGTATCGTAACATGGACATCCTATGGTCAAGTTTACATCAGGAAAGCGGAGGACCAGCCATCTACATGTATTTATGATGAGAAGAACCTCCTAAAATTGTCTTTGTGACTATATGTAACACACACACACATACACACAATACATACACACACACATACATACACGCACTCACTCTTCCATACTAGATTACACATTCTCACGTCCAGTTCATACAATTCGATAACTTAAAATCAGATTGTAATATCATCAGTCACGACATCGATTCTTTTACACCCGCATACGCCTATGTTGTTCCCTGGAAGACTGCTCAAAGTATGTGGATAATAACACTAACTCACTCAATATTTTTTCACTAAACATAAGGAGCCTACGTTGCAATTTTGATAATTTTTTGACTCTTGTCGCCAGAACCCTTCGGCCGTGGGATATATTATTTTTTCAGAATGTTGGTTACAATCCAATAGAAGTATTACACAAATGGATGGTTACAGTTCTGCTGCAACTGTTAATAATACTAAATAATTTGACACAAAACCAAGATGTGGATGTTTATTTTAAAAAAAATCTGTGTTTCAGTTGAGGAACCTGATCTGACAGAAGCTTATTGCTTAATCTTAAAAGTTAGCTCGCTAACAGTAATCATTGTCATTTATCGCCCAGCTGGTTACAGAGATCCCAATAATTTTATAAATTCACTTAACATGTTATTAAAAAAGTGTAGTAACTACAAAAATATTATTTTAACTGGCGACATCAATTTTAAGTGAAAATCTAAGTGACCCCTCTACTAGTGACTATCTTAATCTCTTGGCGAGCCACAATTCTGCACACACCTTTCCTACACATGGGCGCTCTTGCTTGGATCATGTCATGATTAAGGCATTAGAACGATCGGTTTTTTGTGTTATGCCATAAACCGTCACGGATCATTATAACGTAGCTATGTGCATTCCAGTTACTTGCCCTATGAATGCCATAAATAAAAAGTCTTTTTCGCTTGATCATGACGGTCTATGTACTAGTTTAAGAAATATAGACTTCACATACTTCTATAAAATAAAGAATGCTAATGAATCTGCTTCCTTTCTAGTCAATTTAATAAGTATTGCCATTGGTAATAATATGAAGAATCGCATTTGTAGCAAAAGAGGTAATATTTAAGCCATGGATCATACCTGGACTGCTCAAGCGCATGCGCATCAGAGACAAGTTGTACAAAAAGTACATAAATAATTCTTCAGTAATAATGGGTAATGTTACCATAAACCTATATTACAAAAAGTATAAGAACTTTTATGCCTCCCTTCTTAAAAAATCAAAATATGCTTACTACAAGGAAGAAAGTCGTAGAGCTCTACGACTTTCTTCCTTGTAGCCAGCTGGTGCAAATAAAAAAGTTCTGTACAACACTATGAAATCTGTAACTCACTTTAAAGACGTAACTGCAGAGTCTTCATCCCTAACCACTAGTCATTCCCCTCTAAATGATGTAAATAATTTTAATTCGTGTTTTGCTAACGTTCGCTATAATCTTGCTCAGAAAATGTTAAGTGGCACAAATAATTCCTTCAGGAGTCCTATATTTAATAAGTTTTTGGTGTTGTTGCCAACAGATGAGTTTGAAATTCGTAACCTTATTAGTGGACTAAAGGACAACTGGACGATGGGAATTGCTCGGACACCGGGTTGTGTTATTAAGGCATAGGGACATACTTATAGCCCCAAGTACCCACCTTTGTAATCTCTGCTTAAACGAAGGAGTATTTCCAGATAGTTTCAAAAAATTTCCTAGTAATTAATTTTAAAGTATTTTTTTCTGTCATTATGTCAACACAAAATATGTTTATATGTATGTGACGCTTAAGGAGGTGGGGCTGATGACCTGTAACACAGGTAAATAACACCTAGCATAGGCATCAGTCTCACACAAAGTAAATCTTATTTGTAATATAGTGTTACCAAACTTTGTAAATGATTGTGTTGGGAAAAATAGGGAATAATTTATTATTACTATTATTATTATATTTTAAGAGGAGCAGTCCGGAGCGTTTTCATGACTGCCGACGACCATAGACATCCAAATGACTACAACGCAGATGTGTTGCCCTCCTTCTCTCCTCCAATGGGCCACCCATTGCCTAAAGCAATGTAAAAACTACCAGATACACTGGCCAACTTATACGCAGCCATGCACAGAATCCCTGCTCCTACAGCCACCTGAATGAATATTATCGTACCAAACACGTCCTGGAAGGTGCTCGCCGTACTGAAAACAAAGGGGACCTGATAGTTTAGTGATCGGCAGCCTAGCAGCAAGATTTCGGGGTCCTGGGTTAGAATATTGGCTAAAATCAAAATGTTATTTTTAGATTTCTCAATAACATTCCGGAGTGAGTCCGGATGTTGGAGGTATCATAAAGCCATGCCCAGAGAGCACGGTAAGCGTTTTAGTTTGTTTATAAGAGGATATAGATATATATGATATAAGATGATATACTAACACACCTCTGCCTACCTCCTCGAGGATAACACGCGTGAAGGTAACTTTTTTTTATTTTATTGGATCCCAGTTCTCACCCAGGACAAGTGACAGTGCGTAAATGCATTTCCCCGCGAAATAAAATAAAAACAAGGGGTACTTAATACAGATGTCGCTAGATAAGATCATTCCATAGTACTGGAGCTGAAATAAAACTTACATGGTGACCATCTGATAGTGCTTATAACACCGCACTAGAGAATGAATCGGAAGCTCCTCGTAGTTCCCCGCACGCAGTATTTTCCTCGCACTCCTGCTTCGCTCGCTCCGGTAGACTCCGTAAGTCTTCTCTACAATCAGAACCCATTAGAGTTTTAATTTAGTTCTGCAGACGTTATACAGCGTGAATTTTGAAATATTAAATATTTTTTTGGACTCGGCAAATAATCACCTAGATATACGTACGCTACACAGGTATATAGTACAAAATAATTACACTAAATTCGGTGACGAATATAGTGTCATTATTTTCAGCAAAATGTCCACCGCATGAAACCGATACAAAGTCATGCCGACAAAGGTGCGGTATATGCCATGCGCTAGCGCCGCTGCCCCGCCGCTGCCTCTTCGCCGCTGGAACACTACGGCTCGTAAGAGGCGCACGTGTGGCGCCAGGCACTCGCCCGCTGAGGACCGACGGTTACATTATATCATCATATTTTTACATCATATTATACACATAAACATTTTACATCAACACACAAAACTGGTTACATCAGGTAATACTAAAAATTGCAGGGTGTGGACTCTCACTCCAGCGTCATATGAGGCTATAATACCTTTTTTTTTTTGTTTTTCAAGGGACCTATTACTGTTGGCAGCGCTGTTGCCCTCGCCCCTACAGTCCGTCGTGTCTGCGGAAGACTTTTTTGTCTTCAGGTTTCAGGTAGACGATAGGGGGAAAGACCCCCTTCCTTTATCGCAGACAAGAAGATTTAAACCGGATTTTTGTGGGCATTACCCTATGGTGATTATTTTTGTTGATTATTTTACCGAAAAGGGGGAAGCAGTCCCCTTCCCCACACTAGTGGAACGGCGCGCGCACGATGCCGGTTAATGTTACGGGACGTGTATACGGATAATTGAGCTCGTCTTTCGGTTTGTTAGAGGAGGCCGGTCTTCTCCCCCACCCTCTGACGGGTGGGGTCGATTTGCGCTTGAAATCGGCTAGAAGCTGTGATCATGATTTAATTTTTATTTTTAGAGCTCTCTAAGATCGCGTTTTATTATTTCTACATTTATCAGAGTTCATGATTTACGGATTCAAACCCGGGCTCGTTTCCGTAAGCGGTGTGAGTTTTTCATTCTGTCAGTCATATGTCCTATAGCTGAGTACGAGCGGTGTTCATTGTATTGGTTCTAGCAGGAGAAAATGCATTTACGCACCACCCAGCCGACCCAAGGGGGCCTGGAGTATGTGTCGGGCTCAGGCGATAGCTACTACTGACTGAAACCGGATATCCGTAGGTTGGCCCTATTGGCATTTTACAGCGGATGCGTGTCTGGCTGTGTTTTTGCTTGTGTGCAAGGGCGGCCTTAGCAACTGCTACGGCTATCGCGTCGTCGGCGTCGTGCAATACGTCCTGCGGCCGACGATATCAACGATCGGTTATTAGCGTCGGATCGTATTCCGACGTCTCTTTTATAAGATTATTTAGGTGATTCAGGGCCCTGTCGAAGAACTTTTGAGAAAGCTCTTTAAAGTGGCCCTTAATCGATGTTAGTTTAAAGTCACAGTGGAGATCGATATCGCGTATGTGTCAGGGGCAACCAGTAGCCGTACGCAGGAATCTGTTTTGCATTTTCTGCAAACGTTGTAGTTGATAAGGCGATATGTGTGTGAATGCGGCACTGCAATATGACATAATCGGTCGAAAGCATGCGATATACAAAGTGAGCTTATGTCTATTCGGCATTTTGCACCTTTTGTTTATCAGGGGAATAGAGATTGAACAGGACGTACTGCGCCTTTTTTATAACTCTATCGATGTGATTCCAGAAGTCCATCGATCTGTTCAGAGTGGCGTGAGATATTTGACTGTCTCCGCTCTAGGAATTTCGTTCACGTAGAGCAGGATAGGGGCCATCTTGTTCTTTCTCTTTTCGCGCTCTCCTGTCACGCGTGATCTGGTTCGGGGGAAGGGTATTGACTTACTCTTTTCCTCGTTCACTACTATTCTTCATTTCAGAAACCATTCGCCGAGGTCCGTGACGGCCCTTTGGAGTAGTCTGGCTCCCTCTCTGAGAACGTTCCTTATGTACAATGCGGTGTCATCCGCGAACATCGCTGTGGCTTTGTACGACAGGCGTTTCAAGAGCGTAATATTGCTGTCACGAGAGTATGATCTAAATAAAAATAGGTTGCCCTTATGTCTGTTTACGGAAAATAAGTTTACGTAATAAAAATTCTCTAAATGATTTGTGAATGCCTCGCCCGACGGAGTGAGATAGACGACTTGTTACGCGATCTCACTCGGAGACTCCGCCTCTTCGAAATTAATATGACGCCATACTTTTCATATATGGAACTAGCGTTATCGATTTACAATACGTTATCACATCATCATCTTTGTGTGTGTGTTAGAGTGACTTGTGATTTGGAGTAGACTGGAAAGCTGCACAAGAGAACTATGCGACGCAAGCAAGGTGATCTATTAGCCTGTCTCTCAGCAGATTAGTATTTCATTCTATTTTTTCTCCCGCACGTGTATACTAAAAGAACAAATTCCAAAATTGATACTGCGTAAGTAGCCCCTCGTCCAACCTATAGATTCTAAACGGCAGTTTTTTAATATTTTCGTCGTGCTATAGAATAGACTGACTTTAAATTACGTTAGACTGGATATACTGTAGAATTTAGATCAATTTGAAATACAAAGGGAATTAAAAATTTGAAATGTCATCCATGAAATCAGATCTCCGCGGGAACTGGCTGTGGTAAAAATATTTTTCGACACTCAGCTTTCGACATACATAACTCATACAAAATTCTCACTACTCGTGAAATTTACATATTGTATTCCCTAATCGGGACAGACAGGACACTAATACAAAATCGAAAAATAAACGAAGACATGTTGAGATGTGTTCCCTCCCCAATTGAAAACCAAATGCTAACCGAAACCATACCCATTTTAATCATCATACTTTATAATAAAATAAACAACATACACTATATGTACCCTATGACACATATCCACTTAAGAATTGCATAACAGAGTTCTTAATCGACCTACGGTATGAAGAAACAGAATTCACATTTAAATAACACACGCACACACACACACACACACACACACACACACACACACACACACAAATACACACACCCACACACACACACATTTCTACAAGCGTTACGTCGATGATACATTTACGATTTCACCAAAGGATAAAGTCCTTATATTTTTGAACCATCTAAGTTCGATTAACTCTAAAATACAGTTTACGATGGAGTTAGAAACCAACAATTCATTGGCTTTCTTAGATGTTTTGATAATCTGCAGTCCGAATAACACTCTAGGTCATTCAGTGTATAGGAAACCGACCCATAAAGAGCTCGAGGTATTTATGACGAGCAACATCTTGGTGCCGAACTTCGCCATGTCAAACAAGTACTGATTAATAATAAGCTTCAAATGCCACGTCTACATCTCACAAATAGACTGAAACTTATAAGATTGGCTACATCTTTAAGCGTGCCTCTATTAAAACTTTCTTCAAGTCGCCAAACAGATAAGTCAGTTCTTAGCACCGGTAAAGCCTCAGTTCCCCCTACGGGATGCAGGAGTATACAAATTAGATTGCGACTGCAGGCTTTCGTACATAGATCAAACAAAAAGAGATCAATAAGACGCGCGTTAAAGTCTGTAGTTTATCAACATGTACAAGATAACGCCCGCCATCATATTAGATTTGACAAACCCCAAATCCTCGCGAAAGAGTCTCGATTCCGTCCAAGGATGATTCGCGAGGCGATTGAAATTAGAAAACATCCAAATTTTAACAGAGGACGGTTGAGTCTTACCATCTGCTTTGGATCCGGTGATAAATATAATTAAGTAAAAAAAATTACTCATCACAGGTGCAAGAAACAATAAGCTCGTTTTGTATGAATCGGACAAATAATTGTTAATGACTCTGCTACACATAAATACTCAAACGGACGACTAAAATTCAGTCTGCCCGAGACCATGACCTGAAACGTCGGGATATAGAAGCTTGAGGGAGCAAGACAGAATTCTCGTTGGATGAAGAAATTTCTGCTTCCGGGAAGCAGTCCTAACATCATTTTATTTTACTTTATTTTCAGCTCTTAATTTTCGTTCCCTTTCAGCTTATTTATGTATCTGTTTATTTATTTAAATATATAATAATTTCTTAACAACCTATTAACTATAATTATTAAGTTTGTAGTATATATCTGTGTATATATTAAAATAATTGTAATTATATTATATTTATTGAATATTTGTATATATTTATATTACAATATATATTTAAATATATTCATATATATATATATATATATATATATATATATTATCATATTTAATTTATATATATTATACTCTCATCCATTTATTATTTATAACTCTAATATATTTTTACAATTTATTGTATAGCAGGACAGCACAAGGATTTTTGGCATTTTTGTTCATGACGGTGATTCTGTCTCGTTCAAGAAAATCTAAAGAAACGCGATAAAGTCCGTTAAAGAGACACAAAATAAAAGATTATCGTACAAATGTATTTGTCACACATTGGACTAAAAAAAAAATATGGTCTCCTATAAACATTGTCCGCGTGAGTTCTGTCTTACTGGGATTATTATAACGACGACTTTATCTTATGCTATGCAGTATAAGTATATTATATATGGAGCAACGCAAATCGTAGCTTCAACCAGATTTTCAACACCTGATGCTACTCTAATTTCCCTCAGGTCACACTTGTTCCTATTTCAAGGCGAATGCAGTGAGATGGGACTTAATGCGGGGCATGCATATCAGCGTATCGAGACCGATGTCGACAGAAGAACCATCCTTTAGACTAGTCTTTCCCGAGAGAGGGGTATACTGGGCCTACTTCCCATCGATGTTATGTTTGCGAATGGGTAAACCAGACTCCAGGAAACCAGAAAATGAACTTGCTAAGCAGTTTAGTGAAATCCTTACGCAAACTGCCAAAATAAACCTCGGATATCGCAAGGATTGGGAGTTCAGGGGCTACGAGGGGCTGGTGGAGTCCGACTCTGGCCCTTCTGCGCCGTAAAGTCAAGGCCGCACGACGATGTTGGCAAAACTCGAGACGAGGAAATCCCACAGGCGATATCTCACTGCAAGCCCTACGTGCAGCCAGACAAGAATACAAAGTGGCCATGAAGAACGCTGAAATTAAACATTTTAGAGATGAAAAGTTGACTGAACACGAATATAGTAACGATATAGGAACGCACGCGACGTCACGGGCACAGTTAGTGTGCAGTAAACGACCTTTTAGTGTAAATATCATTTGAACACATGTTAAAGTTTGTATTGTTGTTTGCAAACGTCTTATGTATTAGCTTTATAAACGACTCAGCATTGTGATTCTGTAGATTACATATTGTTCTGTGCGCACAATTTTCAATGTTGCTATTGCTTTATTGGTAATTCTAAATCAAAAGAATAAAAAAAAGTATTGTAAATTCTAATCAAATCATTTATTTGCTCAGACATGTTTAACTTCTGATGCCGGTGATTAATATTTTAAAGCACAATGTCCTGTATATAATGAGGAGTGCATATGTTACAGCTACTTATGTATTAAAACATTCATAATTTTACCAAGAAATTCCTTGTAATGAAAATAAAGTATGAGTTACAAAAAAAAATTAAGTTAAACGCTTATACGCGAAATTATTAGTTAAATAGTGGTTTAAGTTTGACAGCTAACATCCAATGGTTTTAATTCAACTTAGTTAATATATGTTAATAATACGTAGTTGAATATAAGATAATAAATAAATTCAATTGATATTTAGCAGGTACGATATTCATATTATAGTAGGTACACAATTATGTCATATTAAGCATTTATTTAAATAATTAACAAGTCAAATTATGTAATTAGCATACATTAAACTAAAAGTTACTTCTAGTAATTTAATTGTGATGGCTGTTAACGCTGATCTAAAAGAATATTTATTTCAAATTATGGAAGTCTTATAATTTATCTGCAATAAATAATTTATGGAATAGTAGCATTTTTCCATAAGGAAATTTCATACTTTCAATTTTAATTGACAAGTTTTTTTATTGTAAAATGCTATCATATTGTCTTATATGATAGCATTTTACAAATATGGATTACTTTTTAAAGTAAAGTGGTATTGCGCCCTTTTCGGAGTGATTAAAATTAATTTTAATATATTTTTGTGAATTTTTGCTGTTATTCCATAAAAGAGGCGTCTTTGCATTCGTTTTTACAATGTAAAGTTTCCTATATTCTAATTAGTCAATTTTGAGTATCTACTCTAATAGGCAAATAAAAACTATAAAAAATATTTTATGTGAATTAATAGGACATTCACAACTGTCAATATTTATAAATTTATTGATACTGAAATGAAAAATACAAGTAAAACACGTGCAGGACGCGATGTGAGTTTTATTGGCTGAAGCCTTTTGTCAATAGGCCCTGACCGGCAACAGACTTCGCTAACGAGTTTGATAGAATTGACAAATATATTTACTCCGTTTACGTTATGTTACATATATTTATACTGTTTTTAATATGCTATAATATATTTCTATATATTTTATATTTTTTTCTGCCTACCCCATATATGTCTGTTTACAATTATTTTTCTTTTATTGAAAATTTCACAATTTTGATTGAAAGTCAAATTGCAATATCGAAGTTTCGTTCTATCGTTTATAAACGTGAAACAAGTTACAAAGTGAACACATGTGTAACAAATAATAGTAGCATGATTATTCGGGTTTGCGTTTCACGAAGGTTTGGACGAGAAAAAGCGTTTTCCTTTTAACACAAATGTGTTATGCATATTATAAATAAAGAAATTATTTGTCACTTAATGAATATTTCCGAAACGATTAGTGACTTCTGAACGACATTATGGCTCGTTATATCCTCAAGCTGATCCTCATCGCTTTGACTTGTGCAAGGTACACAGCGCTAATCGTAAGCAACAGGTCTGCAATAAGCACAAACGTTACTGTTGGTATTTAATCAATTAGGTAATTAGTAGTCCAGCAATAACGGAATGTAACTCTCAGTGCCCGTGCGTATGTAGTACGTATATTCCTGTAGGGGTAAGAGAGCGCGGCGCGATCACACATTTTCTTTCTCTTTTTCACAATAGCCAGTCAGCCTAGTATGAGACCAGATGATAGACACGGACAGACAGACAGATAGACAGATAGTTAGATAAATGAATATTAAACCGTCGTGGCCCGGAGACCTGCGACGCCTCATCCTCCTCAAGATATCCACAACACATGCGGGTGAAACATGACAAGTCTCTGTACCACTGTAGCTACTCTGTCAATTGTAGTTGTATATTGAGGCAACAGAAGGATAATTTTAGAATGTTACAGATATGTTAGCCTCTTTCTTCTTCAACACAAGGTAGTAGGAAACTTATGTAGGTTAATTTCTTGTATCTCTCCGAAATTTGATGAAATTACCATTATGCTTATGTCTTGCTAACAACTAATTTATTCTTTGTTTTGTTGTACATTTCTAGAGCATTTTTAAAAAACCTTCGCGCTGCACACATCTATCATGTCCCAATGATATTCCGAGTGCGGCTGACCCAATAGGTTCTATTTTAAATATTTTTCCCTGGCAACAGTATCATCAATGCTCTACATGACAATTCCATCCGACCACTTTCCCGTATTTCGTATGGTGTGCGCTAGAACTATGTTCTGCACAGAATTGTAAAATGTTAATAAAATCATAATAAAATTCGTCAGTATAAGCAATTTATTCGAGAGCAATATAAGGTGTTGTAAGGAGCATCGGTGAACCATATCCAATATGGTATTCGTCTGAAAGTTACGGGCACCAGCTTTTTTCATACTATAAACTCTATAGAATTTGAACCTTAAACTACAATGCATCTGTTGTTATCAAAACGCAAAAAAAATCATTAAATTACATAGCAATCGATCCGAAACATAATATAGTTATTTATTACTTAACTGTTGTACAAGTACTTAACTTGTTGTCCCCGGTGCGCTACGTTACGTCTTGTTTTTATCCAAACCTTTATTAAGTACTTCAGTGAAATGCCAAGCTATAAGATGCAGTAATATATACACTTGATTGTGACTATTGTCTCTCTTATGTAGGACAAAAAAGATAACATTAATCAAAACTCGCGTCAAAGAACACATAGCAGACTTTAAACATCGTCGCGCTAAAAATCTGCAGTGTGTGAACACTCTGTGAAGACACCGAGGTAGGGCACTGTCGTTACATTAGATTTAGTAGAGTACAAACCGTTGTGAAAGAATGCGAAATCCGTTATAGGAGGATTCGTGAGGCTATCGAAATTAAAAAAACATCCAAAACTTTCAACAGAACGAAGAATGGCTGGGTGCTTCCTTCTTCGTGGGACCCAGTTATAAACATAATCAAATCAAAATTCAAACGTAACACCTCATAGCTGCACACCGTTAATTGGAACATCTTAATCAACGAATTAGCGTTAATCAACGAATACGTCGGATTCGTAAATTACTTAATAAATCGTACATCATAAAATCAGTTAAAGTAGCAACTTTCGCGTAAACTTATAAAATTATTCACATTATATTCATTAGTGTAATGTTAATTCAAGAAATGCTTTTTTCATTTATTGCGACTTGTTCATTAGGACAAATTTCGTGATTTAAATATTCAGTTATTAATAGAGTTCACGCACATAAGTATGAATGACATAGGGACGCGATACTTGAGCATGATTTGCATAAATCATGCTCAAGTATCAAGCATCTTTTCCGCCGGGAACCTATACATTCTTGACAAAATATGCACGAACCGTTACTTATTACATACAAAAGGGAGAGTTCATGACTTCTAGCCGACGCTATGTTTCATATCTTATGTTTCGAAAAATATTTATTAATGTTAAAATGTCTTAATTATCTTACGTGTGCTATTTGATAAGTTTATTTACAGGTATGGCTATTAATTTGATAGACCGTACCATTATGTGTTAATTTGAATAGTAAATGCCACGTTTGAAACTTAGTGTTAAATTCTATTTTACAGAAACCGTATATATATTGCCTGTTTTCAGTTGGCTCATGAAGCTAAGAGAATCTGACGGGATCTTATTGGTTGTGTGTTCCTTTTTGAGCTCTCCTCCTTTTTTCCTTTTGAGCTGAATTTAATATGAAGATATGATGTCACTATAAACTTTAACTATAGAATTTGAGGATTGAAGAACAATCCGCAAACAAACAGTGTATGAATGTATAACGATTCTCCAAATCGCCTCTGTGGTGTAACGGTGTGGCCGTCGACTGTTAAGAGAGTTACCCGCGTGGGGCCCTGGGTTCAATCCCCAGGTCGGGTAACTGTTATTAAATGTTTCGCAGATTATTCTAAGTACACATTACATTGGATTGCAATGTGCCCGAAGTGGCCATAGGCTTGCAACATATGACATCATGGGCCTCAGTACCTTGGCTAATCGCGGGTGTTCTAGTATATCTACTGGACTTACGTGTTGTGAATGTACTAGCACACCTACTCTTTGGAGATGACTGGCATGAAGGTCCTTTTTTACCTTTTTATTCTCCATGCGGGTTGCAGCAGGGAGTCTCGGACAACTGTCATCATAGGAGGACCTCCTTCCCTAAATTTTCACTAACACTTATCAAAAGCTGATTTGGTTCCATTGTATTATGTTAAGATTGTTCATGATTGTGGACATGGAGAGACCATCATTAAATAAATGCATTTAAAAGATTGGCTGAACCTGTAGCAGTCCCTTTACCCCCATTGTTGACTCCTTGCATGCAATAAAATTGACACAAGAGGTGGAATTCCTAAATTCTTTTCTTCGAGCTCTCACGAACGATACAAAGCGTGTCAGCATAGCCTTCGTATCATAACGACTGTTATGCTGTCACGCTTTGTAATGTTTCGCTTTACGCTATCATGCGCGTTCTATTTTATATTTTCATCATACAAATTGTAGACTGCGCAAAACGTAAATATTAATGAAAAATTACACTCTACTTGTCTAAGTTTAGACTGATATTAAAATCTGTAATCTTGTCTCAGACGCAATAAAGTGGTCCAGCCAGCGAAAAGCCAGTTAAAACCACTGGGCATTTTATTCCAGTACGACTGTTTTTTTATGTACCGAATATGTTTTATTTTTAATTTTTCTAATTTTGTTCTTTAGTAATTGTGCTGCTTGTCATAGCAAATAAAGTCATTATCTGTCTATCTATTAATTATATATAATACTCAATCTATCATCTATCAGGAACTCGAATGATATACAGTAGTCAAATAAGAATTCTAATTAAAAAAGAAATATATCCGCTAATTCGAATTAAAAAAGAAATCTATCCGGTAAAATATACAAAGTAAATAATAACTATCTATCATGTTATATCTTATAACAGTGTTGTTTGACGGGCTATTTATACTATTTGGCGTAAAAATAACTTTTAGTCTGTATCAAAACTGCTTGAGTGGAAATATTATGCTTAAATAAAAATAATTTTAGGTTAAATAATTATAACGACGCCATACAGGATTTAATGTACACCTCGTTCTGTTCCATGAGGTCATTAAAATTTTACGCATTTCTAGTTAACGTACGCGTGAACATGAATAGACATGTCCCACCCGTCAGTGCCTGCTTGTACAAGTGGTGGACTAAGACAATGTTTGCCGTGTGTATATCCCAGCATCCGAGCGCACAAGATAGCATACTCAGAGATATACCGGAGAGGTATATCGGAATATACAATACATCTAGTCTTTCCATAAATATTATTACAAAGAAAATGCAGATAACATTTAATACTTTTGTAGTGTGTTACTTTAATACACAAATATAAAACAATTAAATATAAAATGGCTACCTGAAGTGTCTGCATGGGCTGCAATGCAGTTATTTAAACGAACAACTAAGCACAAACTCTTTCCATGGGGCAATTCTTCACTGCCAATCACATCTTGTGATTTAGGAACTGTGTCAAAATCAACCTTTAGACTCTTCTAGGGACTCATAATTTATAAATTTGGTTCTCTTATTAAGTGGCATATACCTAAATGTTTTTTTTTTTTATGAATAGGAATACACTATCATAGTCACTTAATGAAGTGTCCGCAACATACCTGGCGGTAAGCTTCTTGGTTTTCAACATGACATGCTCCACACATGTAGTAGTACCACCACGTGTGGCTAGTGAGTATTCACGTGTGATTCCAACATTTTCTGATGATCTTTGATATACGCCATTGATTGGTCGTCTCTATCGAACTGAAACGAAAGATCGACCAAATAATTCGTAACGTAGTAATAAAGATTTTGGACAAAATACAGGGTTATGTAACCAAATTTAATAAATTGCTACTACAGTGTTTCAGATGCGAGGCTAGAGACCGATGCGTGGTTTGTTGTTTATTAATCATAGGGGCGTAAATAAGCAGTCTGGGATCTCATGATGTAATGACCACAGGCTACTCACAAACCGCACGAAATGAGACGGTGCTGTGTAATGTGAAAGAGATGTACCACCCCGGTCGTGCCGGCCCAATTCGGCTGCGATACTGCATGGAGTTTTTGCTAAAAGTGGCTTGAGTAAACAATCGTAAAATGGTCAAGTAGAGAATAGGCAACTGCTTAATAACGTAAGAATCCAGTCCTCGTCGACAGATATAAACAGATAATTGCCATTGAAGATAATACGAAGTTCTTTGTGTAAGCGGCGCAATATTCATATGGTAATTACTGTATTTACTGTATCAGGCTATAATACATAAAAATGAAAATGGACGTATGGAAAAATGAACGGCTACAGAATTTCATAAATCTTTTTCGTACCTGCGTCAGAGTCTATACACTCAATCAAAGCCGGCGAAAGCGCGAACGGTCACGGGTGTAATTCAAAAAGTTACTTGTAAGCGTTGGGTGGCCTAGCGCCGGTATTCATTACAGTTTTCTCAAACCTGGCCAGACTATTGCGGCTGATGTATATTGTCAGCAATTGCAAACCATGATGGAAAAGCTAGCGGCTAAACAACCTGGGTTGATCAATCGCTCCACGCCATGGCTGCTTCACGACACCGCTAGATCAGACGGTTATCAAATCAGAAGAGCTTCAATAGGAAAGTCTAAGACATCCTCCGTACCCCTGACCTTGCCCCAATAGACCTTGCCAAAATAGAGATTTGGACAACTTCTTGCAAGGGAAAAAATTAAACTCCGATAGGGCAGTCAAAATCGCCACCGAAGATTTAAATGATTCCCGTCCGACTGGTTTCTTTTTGTAAAAGGATCAATGAACTATCTATGAGTATGAAGCAATTAAATATATGATATTAAAAAATATTCAACGTTTTGTTCCTCCCATACAAAACGCCAATTTCTTGTGGAAGGTTGGGTGTTTTTGTTGTGTTGTCCATATTTGGCTGCTAGTTCTGACGTAATTTTTGTTTGGTTGTAAATATTATTTATTATNNNGTATATCTGCACGTATTATAAGCAGTAAGAAAAGTGTCAGTATGTAAAGTGACGTAGGGAATACGGACGGATAGAGCTTTTTTGTTGTGTAGCTTATAAAACCGGGCCACATGTGGGATATAATTTATCTCGGAAACTGGAACTTCTCATGTGCAACCATAAGGCAACGATTTTTTTTTCATAGACGAAGAAGTACGCGAGCGAAATCGCAGGAATCATCTCGTCTAGAAATAAACTCGACTCGACGTTTATAACAAACACGTGTTTTTCCTCAAGGTAAGGCGCGGAGGCTTTTAGGTCATAGCTCTGCATTTGTGTATATGTAAAAACATGAATTCATATAAACCACAGATTTCTACTTTACATACTTTAGGCACAATAATAAATACATTTTTTACATTTATGTTATATTAAATTATAGGGGGCACAACGAGCTATCACAGCCTTTTGACGGCTGCCGACGAAATTATTGTATTGCAGGTGTGTTGCCCACCTTTCCTCCTCCAGTGGGCCAACTGAAGATGTCACTATATGACGGTATTATGTGAGCGAGAGGCTCCGGTCGTGCCGGTCGTAGGAGCATTTAGTGACATGCACCATTCATGGCACTACCTCCTCCTATGCAGCATGACACTGAAAACTCTCTCTTCAATTATCATACATTTTCGTGCATAGTAATTATGTGGGTGTTCATGGGCGTTGGTAGTCGCAAAAAGGCTCCGATTGCTCGTTTCCCCCCCTACGCGATAAGAAAAGAGGAACGTAAGTATATACGTTCGCGCTCTTAAAATGATGTGCCGTTTACAATAGCACCATTACACATCTCATCAAAATCACTTTCAGGATAAAATATCGCATCACGGCTTTTAAAAGACTTCACTCCGCTTAGAAGAAGCGACATAAATAAAAATGACACAGCTTTATGAAAACCGCGTTTGGTAATATTTTCTACGCACAAGTAAACACTCAATGGAGCAGATAGCACTTACACGAACGCCTTAAAGTTACGGAGAAGACGCCTTCTCGGCTTGTCTTTTGAAGGACGGAAAAGATTGGCGGGGAAATATTACAGATCTTGTAGTTATCTAACGGATTTCAACGCGGCACTTAAAATACTTATTACAAGGTACTGGTAAGTTTTTGTAAATACCTTGCTCGACGTTTCGACCGGGCTACACCACTGTGGTCACGAACTGACTAGAACTGTTACAGGTTCATACCGTTGTATCAACTAGTTGTGGATTGTCTGTTTCCGTTCCTAAATGATTTGAATCGTGTTTTAGGTATATTCTTAGGAAGGGTCATACTTAATCAATGTCTTATTCGCACCTATGACTTTCTTTCCAATATTATTTATGCGAAAGTTGGTACTTTGTATGTTCGTTGATCTTACAGGAAAAAGAATTAGATTTGGATGAAATATGATAAAAAAAATTAACAAAAAATACTTTATATTCCCAAAACACAACACAACAAATTATTTTATGTTTCCAAAAATAGATTGTTCTTTTGGGTTAAATATTATGTAGGTGACGACAAGGTGTGGGGCACAGCTATTAATTTTGAGAATGTCTTGATGGTATAGTATATAAGCCGCCGAGCATAACAAAGGTGGAAAATAAGTGGCCCACTGTAGGGGAGGCGCATAGGAGGGAAACACATCGGTATAATAATTATGCGAATCTTCATGAGCGTCGATAGTCGAAAAAAAGGGCTCCAATTGCTCGTTTACCCACTATATTATAAAATAAAATTGACGCTCAATACAACCGAGTTATGGTGATGAGAAGTCCACAAACCGCACGAGCTGCTAGAGACAAGTAGGTTTGGCAATACTTTCGGTTTCAGCTTGTAATATTTTATTATTACAAAAAAAAAGTAGGCGCACGATTTAAAATATACATTTTTAATAAGAAAAAAAAAAGACAAGTTACAACTCAGTCTATTTTCCAGAGATTTAAAGTTATGATTTAACCGTGGCCCGCGGTTTTTCATTCGCATTTTTATCACCACACCTGAACATATTTTTCTGTTAAAAGATTTTTCCTGTAATTCATATTATAATCTATGCGTACCAAATTTCATATAAAACTATACAGTGGTTTATGCGTAAAACAATGACAGACATACTAACTTTAACACTATTAATGTTAGTAGGATTTTAACTAGTTATATGTTAAGAATTTAGTAGACATCACAACGGAATTTCAATGTAAGCGACCGCTTCACATGAAGGTCAACACAGATTGACCGTCATAAAACTGATCCCCTAGAGAGTCGTATAATTTATGACGACTACTTTGGTTACAAAAATCATTTCTTAAATAAATGTCTCTAGACATGTCAGTCAATGGAACATACTATCTTTGAACGAATGAATGAGTTGTACTAATACTCTGTGGTAGCTACTTGCAGAGCTAAAACGTGATACTAAGTAGTCTAAGCTCAATTTGCCTTTTGTAATAAGAACTTTTGTTAATCTGACGTTTAAAGCGTTGATCTAAAGTTTGCTCTCGACTAACCAGTCCACAATCATAACAGGGTTTAACGAACTTTTATAAGACCATTTTTTTCAAAGTGTCCTAAAGTATACACAAACAAACCCCTCCCGCCCAACGTAAAAATTACGATTCTTCGAAAATACAGTTTATATCAAATTTAATTGGACACTATAGCATTTTTTTTCTGGGTGCATGGGGATGTGGGTAGAATTTGAGAAATGATAGTAAAAAAATCGTTACCACGACTTTTAAAAATACTGACTAACTGAAAGGAAGAAGAAAAAAGTGAAAAGAAATGAAGAACTGACTTTTGAAGCGTTGATGACCAATCGGTGGTCAACAGCTCGACTCAGTTACAGAGTAAAACACAGTAAAGTGAAGAATTTATTGCGCGTGTTACATCAACGGGTTCGAATCCAACCCAGGTCATGGATGTTTATATACGTACCAATAATATGAATATTATAACAAAAGTCTTAAATTTATTAAAATTATACAATACGATGCAGCATGGCACTGCCTCTTACTACTTAGGCTATATAACATTTTGTAAAAGTATGATTGTGAAAACTTAGATGTAACAAATGTGTGCTTATTTCGCTGCAGAAATTATTGACAACTAACTGCCGCGACAGATGTTGTTGTGTCATAAATTGAATTTGTTGTCATGTTAAGTAACGTCTAATGTCCACGGAGCCGACACTTTATTAAACCAATGAATTTTTGCCATATCTTGAGTAACATGCGTGCGAAGCAGGGACGGTTTGCTAGTTCGTCATAAAGCTATATTAAAAACGAAATCATTTGACGTTGTTCAAGTACTAATTAGCCTATAAGTAAATGTTGGCGTTGGATTCCATAGCAAGAGTTTTCAAATTGACTTAGAATTTATTGTACGGAATAAGACTTCGTTCGCTTTGTGTTAAATTCTTTGTTCGTTTTTTTGGCTAACGAGCAATCCGAAAACTTTTCACGACTACCGGTGCACCTTGAACATCCACATAATTACTATGGCGATGCGTTGCCCTACTTCGCCACCCCAACGATCCACCGGCTACTCACAAACCGCACAAAACGTTTCACTGAAGATTTCAATTTACGGCGTTATTATTTGAACGAGAGGTACCTCCCCGGTCGTGCGGGCCCAATTCCGTTGCATGGAATGATGTAGTATCATGTACTATGCTACTACATCTTCCTCTTTTTCACACGGGAACTCTTATAAGAGCCTCAGTGGTCTAGTGGTTAGATCCGCATTGGTCGAGTGGTTAGCGAATCTCTCTTGGATAGTCCAGGGATGATCCCAGCCATGTACCAAAGAGTTTTTATATTTATGTACATCTTCCGAGTGCTCTTACGGTGTAGGAATGTTTTCCTTCACCAGCACTCGGAAAGGAAAGTGAGGAAACACGGATTCGTGTATTCGAACTAATCTCGAATTTGGCTTCGCTTCCCTTCGCCCCCGATATATGAAACAGAAACATGGTAAGGCTAGGCAGAAAACTCTTTCACACGATCTTATTTCTTTTTCATAAAGCGCATATTAAAACGTTTCTTAATTTTTATTTTACTTTATTAAAGTAATATCCAGAAAGGAAAAATCAAGTGCTGCGTATAGCGTTTATATTTTTTTACTTTTCTGTTTTCTTAGGGTGTTAGCTTTAAAGACTTTATCATGCGTACGTTAGAACGGTATGCCTTAGACGATGATATAACGCCATTACTCCACCGATTAGAAAGCTAACACAATATAGACTTTGCCAATATTCCATGCAGCATTTTATTCCTTATCATAATGTGTAATCTAGTGGTAATATCTTTACTATTTTCTTGAAACCCTCCTCCACTGCGCCTACCATTTCTGGGGATATATTGCTCTCGAATAAATTGCTTTCCACTCTGAAGATATCTCGATCACGCTGGGCGTTCTTTTCATTCAGAGATACCTAGCTCATAATTTTTATTTATGTTTTATTTTAAATAATTACATATCCATAATTGCTACAAATTAACTCATACTCAGATGCTCATACGCGTACACCGGATGTGGTGAAAGCGACTCTTCTTATCAAACACACTCAAAACGCTACATAATTATTTAGATGCAACTGACAAGTAAAAAATAATGTTGTGTTTGAAATATCCTTATCATATTGTTTGGTAAAGCAACAAGGAAAATATAAAAATTTTCATGAACAAACTGGAAATTCATTTGAAATATGACTCGCCCAGACCGCCTTCAAAATTAAATTTAAAACTGGAGAAAGTATTTCCAGCATCAAAGATGCTATTTACAGTAGCAGAAGCTTTTATCCGGTGAATCTTAAACTATACAAACAGTGAAATTTTATTTAACTTTTAGAGATGACAAGAACTTTATAGTGTTTCCTTGTTGTGGTTTCTCATTGTTGTGTAATGGGGTAAAAGTGCATTCGGAGTAGACTACCGATTCCTAGTTACTTCATCATCATCCGCTTTATCAGCCCTTATCGGTCCGCTGCTGGACATAGGCCTCTCTCAATGAACGCCAAGACGACCGATCTACTGCTACTCGCATCCATCCCGAGCCAGCTACTGCACGGAGATCGTCTTCCCACCTGGTGAACGGTCAACCAACACTTCGTTTTTATTCTTTTGAGCATGTGACCAGCACATTGCCACTTTAGCGAGCCTCTTCGTCGCGTGATATCGGTTACTTTAGTTCTTTGCCTTATGCCATTTATACACAGTGCCAAGAGACACAGCCAGCATCTCAACATCATGCGTATAAACGATGTGCACAATTTGTGTACTGTAAAAACGTTTTAAAATTATGCTCGTAATGTTGGCTGTACAATGTCAACCATACGAGCATGATTCTGAATTGTTTCAAAGTAGTTACTATTCGAAAGTAGCTTATAATTTAAACATATTTTCTTGCCATTTTTGTAGATAAAAACAAAGTAGTTATTACCTATTTATGAATTAAAAACGTGTCACAAACACGCTCTCCAACCAAACTTTCGCATTTACATTCTGTTTAACTCTATCTGGGTGCACGGTAGCCGAGTCAAACAAACACGGTCGTACAGTCCTTTTCTCTATTTCCTCCTTCTTGTGCAAATTGCCACCCTCAGGAGAGCGACAGCTCAGTTTGTATCTAATTACTGTTGCTCACACTGCAGCATCATGCTCTTCATGACGTCATTTGAAAATAAATATTTTTATATACAAACGTAACAATATCAGACTAATGAAAGTACTCTTAACCATTTGAAGGTCATGTCCATAAATTATGTCTATCTGCATGTGATTGACTTTCTTAGAACGATCGTATTTTCATGCCTTTTTCACCTATGGATAGAAAAAATCGTTATTAATAAATTAAATATTAATCTTGCGTCTGTTATACACGAGCAATGTCAGTGCTAGATTTAAACTATTATTGACATAATAACTAAGACTATTATATCCCTTATTTTTATATAATTACAGGCGTAAATATCCACACAGATACGTTATTTCACCCTTTCCCTCCCAATGAGGTAGTATCTCTCTATTAGGTACAAGCACCTAATAGAGAGATACTTCCCGTATCGGTCCAGCGTTGGTCCAACTTCTCTAAGGCCTTCGTGCCATATTAGCACTTCCAACCCATTGGAATAGGTGAATGGGAAAGTGCACTCTACACGATTTTTGCATTATACGTATGTCCGGCGTAGTTAGATATTCTCTAGCCTGCCGCTGCCGTAACAGAAATTTGACCAGAAATACTGTTAATTTATTTTTAATTAAAGTATTTTGTTTACATTTAATAGTATATTCAAACTGAATACCACTTTAATATAACTGAATCATACAGTTGGTAAAATTATTCTGAATGTGCCCCATATTTTAATGGAGATAATACATTAACTCTCTGCTGGAAACTTGTAATCAGCCTAATTAGTGGTGTGTACGGTGTTTCATCATGCTGCAGTTAATATAACTTGTAGATCAGGTTAGCATATTTTCACTGAGTCGTATAGTTATAAAATTAATTTGTATTTCTGTGCCCCTTCATGTTTCGCAATCTAATGTAATTATATAGGTTAATGTTATTTATATACACTATGGGCTTTTCTTGATTGAGAAAAGTCGAAAGCTTAAAGTGTAATAATACAGCAATGAATATTTACCCCACGGCCATGATCCTTTCTTGCTTTCCTTTCCACGAAACAAAGGTTCACGTCAGCGCCGAGGCCATTTTGGCTACCGTGCGCGAGCTGCCGCCGACCTCAGAGTTAGTGAAACAGACGTGAGACCTCGACGTTAGAGTTGGAGGAGGAGGGTCCTCTTGGTCCCTCTGGCCATGATGAAAATAGTTAAATTCGTTGTTACAAACAATCTCATATGGTGATGCGTCTCTGCTATCTGCAGGAGAGGAGGGGGGGGCGGTCCCTCTTTCGACTCCAAATCTAGTCTTGAAGCCACACGATCACTCATAGCATTCCGATGAAGCTGTATTTTGCTTCTCTTCGCTTCCACGGCATAACTTATGGTTGAAAAAAAAAAAATAAAAAATATATAACACAACACAAAATAAAATAATACTTAGCCGTTTTAATATCCTGGCGTAAATATAGATATATACATAAGCTATGTACGAGCTGGTGCCCGTGACTCGTTCGCGTGCTTCTTATTACACCAAATATATTGTGGTCAAGCTAATAAGGCATTAGCTATAGAACGAGGTAAGTTACATACCAATCCGCCATTAGATTAGGGCGTGCAAATAGACAAACAGATTTTTTATCTTTTTTTTCTCCACTATTGTTACCCTATCATTCTATTCTTTTAAATATGTAATGCACCGACGGAACTGTTTAATCTTTTAATGCATGTATAGATAGTTACGTATTGCCCATTTATTGTTTAGGAGCTGTAATATTAAATGCGTGGGCAGAAATATTGGGTGTTTTAGGATGTTGTTCTTTTTTTTTTGTTGACGCGGGGAAACGCATTTACGCGCCTTCACTGGCCCTGGGAGGGGTCCAGTGGTGTGTGGGGCTCGCGGCACATTATATAGTGTCGAATACCCACAAAAACCACCACGAGAGCCACCAGTGCCGCCTTTGATGAGGTGCCCCGGAACAACAAATCATCTCTTCGGGGGCTGACTTGCCGTCGAGGTGCAGGGCACAACCGACCGACGCCACCTCCACAGATGGGGTTGTCCCGCACCAAAGGACATCGCCACCGACTTTGGGACAATGCAATGGGGTGAGGTTCCCATCCTCGCCCCTTGCCCCGTGCGCAAAAGCGACGCTTCTTTTGCTCTTTTGTCCCCTCTTCTTATAAGAGGGGTACAAAGAGCGGCACCTCCTCCTGCTCTTTCGTTCCCTCTTCTTATAGGAGGGGTAATAAGAGCCGCCACCTCCTCGGTTCAATTGGCTTCGCCCAAGGTGTCTCTGATAACCCCAGGCTACTGAGCCCCACCGCCATGACTAGGCCTGAACCATGATGGGGAGGACGTTGTTCTGACCAGTTAGTTTCAGTATGTTTACGCATCCTGACGTCTAAAAAACGAGCAAAGGGGAGGGGGAGGGTTAGCCCCTGACCATCTGAACAGCACGGTTGTAAAGAAGTTTATGCACTTTCAAATTTTTAGCGTAAATTTCGGAAATAGTGCATTTCTATAATGCATTATTTCCGTTGTCTCATAACCAATGAAAGCCTATTCAGTTCTCTACAACTTTGTTCTAAATAAATTTTACGTGGCCCGTTTATTATTTTAGAGGCTAACACGTGGGTCAATTGAACATATTGAAATTGAAAGTTGTATTAAGTTTAATATTACATACTAAGAAATCTGAATTTTTTGTCACAGTTTCCTACGCCTAGTAGACATCTTTATCATTTCCCATTCGAATCTTAATAAATCATTTTATTGTTAACCGTCTTTTATGCAGTGCCCAATAATTAGTAACTTCTGTTTAGCAGGTCTAGTTCAAAACGGTATTTAACGTATTATTATACAGACATCGGAGTCGTGACTAATACGCAAAAACGCTGCATTAGAGAGATGCGGCCAAGAAAGTTGTAGAGAAATCTTTGTTAAACATAACATTCTGTCACTCCCGTCCCTGTACATATATGAATGTTCAATATTTGTATTCTAATTTATTTCCAAGGTTTACAGATATTGTTTCACGCAATAGGGAAGATAATAAAAAAGTTTCACGTAAACAGTTATAGGACTAAATTGCTCTCTAAAATTGAGTTAAGCATGGCACCGAAACTTTTTAATGAACTACCTGTGCATATTAGGAAATCAAG
>JAFELO010000373.1:148704-159186 GCA_017140195.1 Eumaeus atala | reverse complement strand
AATTACATAAAATCCATGAAACAATAAAATCTGTATGTTCAAATGTATTTTCTAAAAATACAATGGTTTTTAATTAATCTGTTTACTCATCGGGACATTTAGCGTCCCGATCAAACATAAACCGGGAGGCATCCCCAAATTATTGCAAACAGGGCCACCTGGCAACACCAGTACTGAGGCACATAAATATCTGTACAAAATACTAAATATTACCTAGCAGAGTTGTAAAAGATACCAAGCTATTGTTACACGTGAACTGAATTACTAATGCCACGAGCGTTTAACACCACTAGCGGTTAGTGGCACGCTGTCGAGATTGGTAATTACATTTGCGGATTTCAAGCTGTAGGTATAACTGTACACCGTTGCTGGGAAATTAACAGCTATATTAATTACGTTAGAAGTTATTCTTTCGCTCAGGGCCGTGGAAGTTTATCACTTATAAACATTCGAGTTTTGTACGTCACCAGTGCTATTGTGTTTTTTAGTGTAGGGGTCAAATGAGAAATAATATATATTTTACAACTACAGATGCCCATGTGCATTCACCACCGCTAAAAACACGACAGCATAACTGGCACTTTGGCCGATGTGCTGTGAGCGAGAGGCAGCTACCTCCTCGGCCGTACCGGTCCAATTGGGCTCATGTAGTGCAGCCGGAAGGACATCCTCAAAAGAGCAATTAAGGCTACAATACATCTTAAATAAATATAAATTTCATAGCCGAAATAAACAATTATTTAATTTAATATAATTATTTAAAGCACTTAAAGAAACTACACTAATAGTTGCTGTATTAACTGGGTCTTGTATGTGCCATCATACCATAGGGACGTGCATGGATTATTACATGTATGTTAAAACTAGCGATCCGTCAGGGTTCCGCCGCACGTTATCAACGGGGTGCGTTAATAATTTATATCCAAAAAGCTCCTTTTCGGGAATCGCTCTAACCTTGGGTGAAACCCATATAAAAACCCATTCAGTACACTTAGTAGTAGTATTAGAGGAAATAGACCACATACAGACAGTTTCTGAGCACTTTGTTTTATAATATGCACAGATTACCTACTGCGAAAATGTAAGACTTAAGTAAACAGTAATTACGTAAGGCTTGTAGGTATATGCACAGTAAACGCACATCAGGCAGGCTGTAGTAATATCATTCCAACACCTCTTTTATACACTATGAAACGATAAATGAACCAGATTATAACAATTTTCTTACAATCTGTAATATCATGTGTAATGGCATGTGCGTGGGTAGCGGGTCTGTGCGGACCGATATGCGGTCGTATCTGTGTCGGAAGAACATATAAATAAAGTTGGCGAGCAACTCGGTTTTTAATCTAAATACACACGACTTGTGACCGGACACAAAGAGCTCGGCATCCGTATTCCTAACTTGATATCGCAAATGCATCATGGCAAGCTACATGAAACTGTATGTGAAAATGTGAAAGTTTTTTCAATACCATTTAATCTGGGCTAGTTCATTCGTAGAATAGTCCCGTTATATACTCGTTCTTATTTCATGGGAAATGTGAAGGCAATCTCATATGACTTAAAATGCTATATCCGAAACGACTTAGATAGAAATATTATTTCCGTTGAATACTATATATAAATGTCCGTCTCACTTTCCATTGCTACGTTTTCGTAATGCTCTCGTAACAAATTCATCAGCTTATTCTCCTAGTCAAGTGTGATTAAAGAAGTTTTATTTCAGTTTGTCGTAGCAACGCGTGCGTGTTACAGCAAGTAATAGAATTGCATACCTACATGTTAATGTTGCAGATTACATCCGCAGTACTAGAGTCTTCACTAGGGTCCTATACCCTAGTGTTTTTTTCCAGTCATCATCATTATCAGTCCACTTTCAATGAACGCCAAGACGACCGATCTCCTGCTACTCGCATCCATCCCGTACCTGCTACTGCACGGTTAGAATAAAAATTATAATTGATCGGCTTATTATATCGATGAGACCTTATTTACATTTATAACAGTCCTAAACAATCCAATATTTAAGTAAATAAAAGTTTCAAGGGAATCTTAATTATAAATAATAATATCAGTGTAGAAGCAGTGATAACACCGCGTTAGCCTAGGCATCTGCTGGTACTTCTCGTTACAGGCCAAATATATTTAAGATTTTTAGTATAGAGTTATATAATTATAATGCATAGATAAGCATTCTTGACCTAGACTGGATTCGAACCAGCGGCCACTGGCCTAACGCACTCGGCATACACGCTTAGGGTACGACCACAATCAACCCAAAAGTCTTCTCAATTCAATCGAACTGTTGAGGCTGGACAAGCGCCGCCAATCATTAGTAGGTCCCTCCGAAAAAAAAGAGAAAGAATATTCTACAGCAGTTTGTTATATTGCTAGCAGCATATTAAGCTAAAATTACGTAGCAAATATTTCACAAATATTAGCTAAATTATAATGGAAAAGAGTGTACCCGTGTGTTTATTTTCCTGTAGTTATTAAAAGTGCATATATCTCAAATGAACATAGATGTTTGTTTCGATTAAATATTTTTTTAAAAGATAGTGATTCTATTCCAGAATTCTCTCCTGTAATGCACCCTGTAATACGTAAAGAGATACAGCTGAGTCGGAAGGTACACGTCGGTCCTTAGCTTGCTTTAATAAACACCATCCGAAACACTATTTGTCAATTCTTACATGATTTGTTGCCGTCACTTACTATATCATTTTTAATGGAAAAGCGTAGCGTCTGCGTAATATTTCACTACATTATTTTATAAAACTACACATTTACGGAGCTAACCGTAAACACGTTTACTTCATTACGTAATGTAGCAGGAAAACAGTTCTGCAACAGTCGGCCAAGAGAACTTTGGATGCGCTCCAGACTCCCGAACAGCTAATTTGTGGCTTTCTTCACCTAAAACTTTCGAAGTTTATTCTTTTATTCATTCTTGGAAAGGAATTATTAGCTTATTTACAGTTTCCATCATTACTAATTTAATTTCGATTCTAGCCGAAGTTGCCTGTCTCTCACGTACTTCTATCGCATGAATCTTAAACGTCATTGATTGAGAATATATAAATAAAAATGGGGAACCTCCCCAAGTATAGGTAAGCGCATTAGTTCTTAAGGATAGCATCAAATTCGATAATAATTTATTTTTGCATTTGGTGATGACCAACGTTTTTAAGTAGGAATAAGTTAGAAACATTGTACTTAAATAGCTGAAATCAGCGTCCGTCGGGACAGCTAGGATTGAATAGAAGTAAACATTTATTCATATATAAATTTTACTGTAAATATATAAATGATTGCTTAGCAATTCATATGCGGTAATTTATTGAAGTAAAATATAAACATAACAGCATACTTTAATATGGACAGAGTTACGCATTTGTGCGAAATTTCCTTAAAATCTTATCGTTCAGTAGTTGCGTAGACTAACCCGAAAAAACAACGTGACACGAAATTTTTATTTAAATAAACGGAACAATCAGATAGAATGTTATAGTAAGATACCCAACCGCCAAAAAAGAATTCAGTGAACATTTAAAATGTGAAAGGAGGTTCTTCAGGTCAGTAGTACTTAAATAATTCAGATCTCTCTCTGCTTAACCATTGCGTGAGAGATTTTTCCTTTTATTCAGTTGTTGAATAAATAATTTATAATTAGCTGTTGAATAAATAAAACTGGATTTATAAGAGGTTATAAAATTAACTTATAAATTAATGAGGATATGAAATCTTAAATACATATAAAATTCTCCCGTCTCAATGTTTGTTAACTCACTCTTTCGAAACGGCATTACTGATTTTTGCTAAATTTTATATGTATGTTCAGTAGGTTTGACAATCGGCTAACATCTATTTTTCACACCCCTAAGTGATTTGGGTTGTTCGCCCAACCCGGCAAAACAACGTATGCCGGGTCAGATAGTTTATAAATAAAATTCTGACGTCTTGTTTGTAAGTTATAACTAAACACAGTCGAAACGGATCGACCTATTTTTATTAAATATTCCGTGCATGTGTTTCAACTTCTTATTCCAACATTTTCACGGAATGTAAAAAATACTAAGGTGAATGCTAATGGTTTTGTTACATAACACGCGTCCTGCACCCGCATCCACTTGGCAGGGTGCTGCTGAATATAAATAAAACTTTCCAAAGAAACAAGATAAGACTGAATTTTGTGATATCTTAAAGTTATATGGCTTGTACAGTTTAAGATTCCGCTGGATACAAGTTCTCCCGTAAGTAGCGTTTCTGTCGCTGTAATTCTTGTTTCATATTCAAATTCAAAATTTAAACGATTTTCCATTTTATATTATCAAAATACATAAAATTAGTAGTCAAATGTCTTATGATGACACTTGTTATGCAGATGCGTTGCCCTTTTTCCTTCCCTGCAATGGGTCCCCCCCCGGCTACCTACAAAACACACGAAACGCGACCACGAAGTTGTATTATGATGCGCCTGGTAACTTCCCGGTCGTGACAGTCCAATTCTATTTCAATGAAATGCACATGAGCTATGATACACAACTATTTGATTATGTTTGCGTATTTTAGTTACATACATGACGAATATTTCAGACTACATACCACGACGCTTCGACAAATGGAAGTGGAATCACGCGGCCAAAACGGCAGGGCGCTACTATTACTTAAATATAAAGTAAATATAGATAGAGTGGCAGTGACAGTTGAACCATGTAATAGTGCATGTGTTACTATACACGATATATTGCAAAACTATGTCTTGTAAGTTGCCTCAGTAAGTGGTACCTTACTGAGGCAGAGTCCGACGCATCAGGACAGACTCACACATTCCTCTAAAATATTCACTCCATTGTTTTTCAAACACACTTTCGGCTGCACGCTTTAACCTTCCTGTATGACTATAGGAGGGGGGGGGGGGAGTCACCTCGAATTGGTTACCTAATCTTTAGGCTGAACGCTCTTACATTTTCTTTACTAGTTGACGAAAGGTGGGCAACACACATACATTAGGATGAAGCGGATGGCTATGTGCATCGTTATTCATCAAAAAGTTGCAGCTTTCTGTGTATATTTATTAATATTACATCACAGGGACGCACAAGAAATATATTTTATTTATGACCGAGAGATCAGCCATCTCGTTTGTAAATGTCGTGAAGGTAGACCCTTTGATGTCGTGCTTTACAAATTAGATATATATATATATACATATATAATTTGGACATATTATACAATACATTTTATAATTTTAAAACAGATAAAATATTAACGAATGTTATCGAAAAAAATATTTAAGTAATCGCAAATATTACACCGTTTAATATCTCTCTAATTTGTAAAGCACGACATCAAAGGGTCTACCTTCACGACATTTACAAACGAGATGGCTGATCTCTCGGTCATAAATAAAATATATTTCTTGTGCGTCCCTGTGATGTAATATTAATAAATATACGTGTATAATATCCCTGGGACTCCTTCCTATTTTCTTAACCTTGACTGCTCCACGTTTTCATTAATCTTAATTAAAAAAAAAAAACAAATAGAAACTTAATTAAAAAAAAAAGAAATGAAAAAGTCCTGAAGTGTATTTTTACCGGACTTCAAGAGATTTCAATTTTCAATATGCAATTGCAATATAACTACTTCAAAAGACTTTATCTTGGTTTGTATAAACATTTAACTGTCCCAACGTTTCATAAGCTCTAAAATAAACATGGTCAGGGATGGACTAAGATGACAGCGACCTGACAACTTAATAAACTGAGATAAAATCCTTTAAACTATTTTTATAGAAATGCCTAACATTCGCGTATACGTTAAGACTTCAATATTCCACATGAATTTTAACTTGATGCTTCCGCGCTGTTCCTGAGTAAAATATCTTGACAGACGTAAGTCTATTGTACGTCTGTCAAGATGTTTGCGAATAGTAAAATGATACTATAAGGGTTCCGTTATTTCCTTTTGAAGTAAGGAATCCAAACAATTAGCATATAGAGTGAGATACGATCACGTACCATTTCGTTCAGTTTCAGTCTATATCAAACACCCAGCCATAACGTTTCAATGTATTTCAATCATGTTTCATTCAATTTGCGATGTGTCGTCACGGAAGTGACGTCAGGTAATTACTGAGAAGTCCGTCCAGGATTCGCACGGATATTTTATAAAATGACGCAAAAAATTGTTGACTTACAAAAGATATTAATTTTAAATATTTACTTTTATATTTTTTCATACCTGAGGTTACGTTATCTTAATTTTAATACTGATCTCTGGGGGGTTAAAAAATGTTACATGGCTTATGTTTATAAGAGATAATGTAGGATATTATGGTTAAAGAATTTGTCAAATCAGTCCAGTTGCTTTAGAGCCAAAAACAAAGCCGGAGCACAAACAAACAAACATACAAATGTTTTCTCTTTATAATAATATTAGCGTAGATAGGATTATTATCATTATCATGTGTTTTATTGGACAATTTTGCAGCCTTTTGAAAATTAATATGGAAAATAATATTTTAATTAAAGGCATAATAGAAAAAATGTAATGAATATTGAGGTTTCTTTTTAATTGCAAAATCAAATCGAACTTGTGGTTTTCCGAATGAAAGTCCGACAACGATTGAAGATGATCGAACGGGCTTCGATCCGTCGCGACCTTTAAACTAAATAGAAGTGTCAGCACGTAAATTATTCGATAACTACAGGGAATTAGTTTTATCTTGGTGAACCTGTGACGACCATTTTGTTACAAATTTATTTGAAACCTTCTCTTAATTTGAAATTCCAATATGGTAATTACTCACACTACTCATAGTAGCATAGCAAGAGGAAGTGCCATGCGGTTTTGCAGCTGAAATGGGCCGGCACATCAAGGGAGGTGTACCTTGCGCTCACGTTAAACCCCGGCCGAGTGACAGCTGTCACATTTCTTTCGGGTCTCCTATGGCCCTTTGGAGGGTAGGGACGGAAGGAGGACAGTCAATCTGCATAACAATAATTAAGTGAATTTGTAGGGGCGTAGGTTGAACCGCTCGTTTGTCCCCTTATCCTAATAGGGGCGTTACCACCGTAAAGTGACAGCAAGACTTGTGTTTCGTGTGGTTTGTGAGTGGCTCGTGTCCTGCTGGAGGGTTTGGGTGGAGGAGGACAGCCTGCGTCGCCATTAACCGTGCGACTGTTCATGGGCGTCGGTAGTCAACAAATGGCTCCGATGCCTTGTTTATTCGTATGAGAGTAGTAGACGATCGGCCGTCCTGGTGTTCACTGAAGGACGTATATGTCCAGCGTTGGACCGAAGAAGTGCGGTGATGATGACAGATCAATAATTTCCCCCACAGATCACGACCAAAAATATGTTTAAACATTCAAGTAAATTGTAATTAATAATTCCATTTTTATATGAGGTAGGCCATGCTGCATAGGAGGGGGCAGTGCCGCGCATGACATTACATCCTCCTATGCAACGAAATTGGGCTGGCACGACCGGGGAGGTGCCTTTCACTGACCAGATACCGCCTAACATTCTAACATTGGCCTATTCAAGTCCAAAACATCAAAGCAACAGAAATCTTTAAGTTTTAAATCGGTCGTACCTACAAAATAAATTTTAAATCGGCTTAACTTCTAAGTATTTTATGGCTGAAATCGTATTTATTTTAACCCCAGCGAAGCTGTAACTTACGTATCTTGGGTCTCAGATTTATTGTTTTCACTTAACTAAAACAGTAAATCTTTATTTTGTTTTTAGATCACAGATAATACAGGCAATATTATTTTCTGTATTGCTTTATGGCGTAAGGCAGAAAACGTGTAGACCTTCTTGGTGAATATCGCCGCCCATAAACGTTCTGAGTCCCGCTTTCGCCCTATAGGGCGATGGGCCATGGGATTTTCACAAACCACATGAAACTAGACTGAATATTCAGCACTTCACTCACGTCTTACTACGTAATATTATTTAGTGTGTCGTTAGTTTGTATTCATTGTAAGAGCACACATTCAGCAATCGGAAAATAGATTATTGTCGTAGGTATCGACATAATGCTCTTTAGTCTCCTCCCTAGGTACATACTTACGCAGGTAATGTAGGAATGAATACCGTTATTCATCAATGTCTATATATTGAAGAATCGGTTCCAGTCAGTGTCAATATGTTGAGTATACTGAAAGGAAACCCAAATATATTTACTGTTTACATTTAAAACCAACGTTGTAATAGGTTACATAAGGTGAGCTCATAATATATTGAATATATGTGCAATTTTGACATATTATGAATATACTTTCTACTTCTAAAACCGGTGATAGAACGCGGCTGCGTAGCAGTTATGCGAATTTTCATCGGTGTCTGTAATCATTAGAAGGCTCGGTTTCTCGTTTGCCCCCTATTCCATAAAAAAACTTCGAACGCGCGACTAGACTAGGTTTGGGATCGACTGCGTTTGCGACATCATCTCCCACAGTCGGGAAAAATCCTCCCCAATATGAGAATGTTTATGAAAGCAAATTTAAGCATTACTATCATGACCAGAGGGACCGTGGCTCATCCCCGACTCTGACGGCGTGGGCAGCTCGCGCTGTGTAAAATCCGACGCTGTTGGGATGAATGGCTCATTGAGAGGATCATGAATGGGGAATCAGTGAATGGTAGGTGACACCTGCACGCGTACTGTTCTGTGTTCTCGTCGGCTGACGAGCACGTGGAGCAATCTGTTGAAACTGCATTGGGCTTCCATTTGGTTACACAGCATAAGTTCACGTTCAGAAAACGAACAATTCTCTGATCGGAGGCCTACCGGACTGGGGCCTATAGTTACTTCCCATCCTATCAAAATAAAAAAATCAAAATCTATCTCTCTACCGTTTTAACTTTAACCCTCACCCGAAAAGAACACAAACAAACTGAGGGGGACTGATGACTCGAGACTCGACATCTTATAGTAACAATATCAAAAGTAATGGTGCGTCACTACTGGATAAATAAAGTTTATAACGGCTACATCACCTTTAATACAGTGAAGACAAAGATAAATGGTATATAAAGTGTCATGTATTTATTTTATAGCAGCAAGTTGTAAGATTTATAGCGTTGAGTGCGTAGTTGTGTTCCCAACTACACATCTCATTACTGAAATACTTACTATAGATTTTGTCGTTCGTAGATACGTTATCTTCTCGCCGTGCCTATGGTTTCACCAATGGAAACATACCTTGAACACTACTCCAGGTTTGTTATTTAAATATGTGTTCGATTTAAACTTACCGTAGATCCACACCTATATCCATTTATTTAAACCTGATTCATTTTCCATTTTCCACCAATGGGCTTTTACAAAAACTGCAAATCAATACAACACACACATCTTCACGTCAATTCCTTACTGGAACAGGCAAAGGGAGTAAGTATCACGATATTACTTAAAGGTCTGTTTGTTTTTTGTTTTGATAATACTATTGAAATATTACCTCCTGAAACATTGTTTATGAAAAGGATTATTATGAATGCAATAACGAACAGTTCACTAGAATGATTTTTTTGTTTGAGTGAATACTTCAGTTTTAATTTATTTCGCATTTAAGCGGTAAAGTTAAAACGTTATAAAAAGAAGGTACTGTTCCTTCTTTCATTCAGTCGACCAATGACGGGATGAATATGGTGACATTGAGCAAAAGAAGCAGATACAGTGATTTTTTTCTCTTAGGCTTAGGCTGGTAATTCTTGTTCATTCGATTGAACGTGAATGATGCCAAGTGCCAATCATCCAATTGTACAATTTACGAACGTTGCTGGTTATGTTTTGTAGTGAATTCATGAGGTTCGCTCTAGTATTTTCAGTATTATACATTTAAATATATAGTAGTTTCATCCTTAAGGACGAACATGATTCTGAAGTGAAAGGCGTGCAAGAGAGCCTAAAGCTGTACAACAAGTAAAATTGGTAGTTGTAAAGCAAATTATGGTAACACGGACACATTTTTGAATGTCAACAGCACGCATGGAGCAGCGGCATGGAGCAGTGATGAAGGCGATTGACCTACTTCGCTCTAAACTATCTGCCTGTACAAAGGAGACATCTGAGGCTAGAAAGGAGAACGCCGTCGAGACCACCAATGACACGATAGCCGAGCTGCGTGCGGAACTTAATGTCAGGGATCAAGACCTTCTGCAGGATGACATCGAGATCGCTGGCATATCGGAGCGCGACGGTGATTGTCGCATGTGGTTGCGCTCAAATCTAACAAGCTGGGCGAAGCGCTTGACGAGCGAGACGTAGTGAGCGTGCATCGTGCGACACCGCGGCGCGCGCGCGCACAGTCTGCATCGTAGACGTGACGGCCGCATATTCGCACTCCTAGGCCCACTCAAATAATAAAAAAAATAGAATTAAGTCGATACCCGATCGCGGTAAGGTTTTTGCTGCACAATATGTTTGTTTTCTATCTTGTTGTATTTTATAGTTCATTACTG
>JAFELO010000373.1:121086-148505 GCA_017140195.1 Eumaeus atala | reverse complement strand
GGACCGAAGGTTGTTAAGTCGGTGTGTGCGATGGGCAGACTTCTCCCGAACCTCGGGGAACCAAGCGCCGCCTGCAGGCAGCTGTACTCCGGCGTCTGTCGGAGTATGGCGACGTACGGTGCAAGGGTCCGGTTTGGGCGGATCGTCTCAAGTCGAGAAACAAGGCCCATCTGCGCTCTACGCAGGGGGTTGGCATAGTGAGGTCGATTCGGTGGTACCGTACGGTATCGTGGGCTGCAGCGACAGCCCTAGCCGGCGATCCCCCGTGAGAACTCGTGGCGGAGGTTTTTGCCAATAGCTGCTCCTATGTCTCGGATAGGAGGGCTCTCGACCTGAAACCCACGCATGACGCCATCCTGTGGGTCCGCCGGTTAGGGCATGTGGCGTTAATGCAGAGGAGGGGGGAGAACCAGCCGTAGGATAGAGAGATAACCGCTGCCTTGCGCCCGGTCTTCGAGTGGTGGATGCATCGTAGGCGCGAACCCCTCACCTTCCGTCTGACGTAGGTGCTCACCAGGCATGGTTGCTTCAGTGCATATCTGTGTAGGACGGCCCACGGGGGCCCACGACTCGTTGTCACGCTTGTGACGCGGGGGTGGACTGGGCACGGCACACCCTCGAAGTGTGCCCGATATGTGGTGCTGCGTCACGATCTGACATCAGTGGTCGGTGGGGACTTGTCAAAGTCGAGCATCATCGTAGCTGTACTCGGCAGTGACAAGTGCTACTTCCTTGGCTTCCTTCTGTGAGACCGTCATGTCCCAGAAGGAAGCCAACAGAAGGAAGCCAACAGAGGAGGCTGCCGACGCAGCCTTCCCTGTCTGACGACAAATGGGGGTACGAAGGAGGCGCTATCTGCAGCACCTTCAGAAGTGCTCAAGTGTTCCTTGTCGGGCCAGGATGGGAACCCGGTCCACCTCATCAAGACACGGCGTCGTGAGGACTGTCATAGCGTAGCCGAACAATCCCCGATGAGGTGAAGACTGGCCTTTTAGCCGAGGCCAGCCTGTCGCAGGAGGGGTCCTGTTGCCTACAGATCCGGGACTCTCCATTAATGGCGGCTGAAGGCTCCCGTAGGGGTTTAGTTGGTATTGTTACACAATGGCCGAGTCTATCATGGGTCTGAGGGTCTACCCTGTACTCCCCTTCATCACAAAAAGAAAAAGTTTGACCTAGTCGATCCCTTATGTTGACTGTTTTTTCCGGTACCAGGCGTAAACTGAAGATTAGGGTAATAGTGCCTGTGGTGGCCACCGAAAGGTAGGAAGGAGACGCAATTTCTGATGGTTCACTTTTCTTGGTGCGACGTCGGGTCACGGAGATATTCGTGTTTACGTGGGTCGGCTCTCGTACTAGGGAGAACAGTAAGTCGTAGACTTGTCCTGGTTTGACTGTTCGGTTCTGGGGCAGGGGTGTATAGGCGCCTTGCTTTGTGTTGTCCTTCTTGTTTGTTTGCTTGTGTCATTGATTTTGTTGTGCTTACGTTTATTTCCTTCGTGTCGGAAGTGTCTGGACGGATTTATTTCGTATTTTCGTAGTTGGTGAGAGCCAATTGAAAATTTGTGTTGTTTTGTTTCAGATTTTAATTTTGTTTTCTTGTTTTTTTCTGCTTTTTGAGGCTTGGACATATTTGGGGGGATGGGTTTAGGGTGGAAGGGTCATGTTCGACTAAGGGAAGGGGCAGGGTTCACCTATGTGGGGGACATTTATTGTCCCCCACATAGGTGAACCCTCGAGGATTAATCCTCTTTGTAGTCTCTGTCGGAAGCGGAGATAGGGCGAAAACGCCTTTTCACGGAGGGATAGGAGACTCCGGATCTGAGGAAGGGTATGTGGTTATAAGTTCACGTTGCGTGGCCAAGCGCGGGTAGGCGCACACTCAAACCGGGACCAGGGCTGCTTTGAGAGAGCGGGTTTTGATCGAGAGGGAGGAGGAGTTCGAGAACGCACTCAGAAAGAGGGCGTCTCTGAAAGAGAAGGATGTGAGACCTTGCCTGGCGGGGACTCCGATTGTCCTTGATGACGTAGAGCATTGCGGAACCGACGAGGTGATGGTAGAGATGGAGGCAGACCTCAACTTAATCCTAGATTTGGCCGGGAAGTCAACCAACTTGAAAGGAGGGGTTGCCGCAATAATAAAAGAAGCAGCTGGGTCCATCAGAGACATGCTAGAGTCTCTGGTGCTACGCACAGAGGGAGCTCGGAAATTTGAGGGAAGAGGTCCGCCCCTACAGGCGTGACAATGAAGAAGGGAGGAAGAAGTCGGCTGAAGTAACCGGTGAACAGAGTGGAGGTGTGGTGTGTGGAGACGGAGGTGGAAACACTCTCGGACCCACCGCTACATACGGTTCGGGGAGTCTCCGGCCTCCGTTCGTCTGACGTCAACGTTGTCGTCGTCTAGGGGCAGAGCTGGTTTCCGCGTTGGGCGCTCACTAGGCTCAACCGGGAGCTGGCAAACGAGGCCACCATCGTCGGCGGAGTCTCCCGCCGCTGTCGGAGTTAGGGTTGGACGAGGTGGCTGGTGAGCTCAGCGACGTATTCACTGAGGTGTGTAGAGCGGCCATGCTGCCTGCGAAGAGACCGCTCTTGCGGCAGGCGCTCCATTGGTGGACGGTCGAACTCTCCGACCTCCGGGTGTACTGCCTCCTTGCCCCGTTGCAGGCGGATGCCCCCAGGACGTCGTAAGGGACGACAGGCTGTGCAGGATCTAGAAAAAGACGTGGAAAAAGTGATGATCCTGCAGCAGGCAATTTGCTGAGCCAAGGAGGAGCCCCAGCTGGAGTTGGTAAGGGTATCCCGCGATATTATAAAAATACTTTATGAATGGGTAAACTATAATAGGGTTTAGGAATTCGGTTAGCGCGTATCCGAATTAAATCTGTTGATGTGGTTAGCCTTTAGCTGGGCTAAGTCGACGATTTAATTATCGAATTGGTAGGGCATTTGAAAACAAGTGTATGAAATACCAAATCAAATACTCCTTTAAGGCTAAGCGGTTGCGGTCTCTGGTTGTAACAAGCTTTAGTTCTGAACAGTGGTAGACTTTTACAATATAATTTAAATAATTGTTACAAAAGCTGGTTTGTAAAATTTTGACCGATTGTTGTAGTGGTAACATAAGGGGGTATACCGAGAGTTTTATGTCATCAAATCCCGCCGTACTTTGACTACTATCGACGCCCATATGCATCCCTATTATTATCATACAGATGTGTTGCCCTCCTTTCATCCTCCCCTCCAATTGGCCACAGGCTACTCACGAGCTGCACGAAACGTGACGACATACTTACGACCGTTACTTTACGGCGATGTCATGTGACCTAGGATGCATTTTTTTAATTCTTCAAAGACCGACCTTAGAGACTACTACTAGAGCTAGCAAATATTTATCTACATATTCCTGACTACTCGTAGTCTAGTGGTAAGTGTGTTCAATCACAGAAGTCCCGTGTTCGAATCCCGCTTCGGACCAAACCAAAAGTGTTATTACCACTTGAATTTCTAACAACACCCCGGAGTCGGGAAATTGGCAAAGTGTTTCATCGTGCCTCGGAGAACATGTTATTCCGTTTCATGACCGTCCAAATGGTATAGCAGGATGAGGGAATAGAGCGTGTACTTGAGTCTGCGCACACACTTATAAGATATCCTATACAGAGGCTCTTCTCAATAGAGATAGCCACTGCAGCCGAAATTCGGCTAGAGTGACATTATTATTAATAATAATTAAACAAATGAATGTTTCATATTTGTTGCCTCTTTTTATATTATAGGGGACCAAACGACAAATCGAAGCCTTTTTACGACTATGGATGCACATGAACATCCGCATAATTACTACGCCAATGCGTTCGTTACCCTCCTTTACTCTATTGCTTCCAATGGGCCACCGGTTACTCACAATTTGCACGAAACGCAACACTTAAGATGTTACTTTACAGCAGTGTAATGTAAGCGAAAGCTTCCCCAGCCTGCCGGCCCAATTACGCTACAATGCAGCATGGCACCACCTCTTAATAAACGTATACCTCCAATTATGAATAAAAATTTGTACCTGCATATGTCTTATATAAGCCTATATATTGATCCTGCCTTCAAAATTTGATCTTAAATAAGAATCTATGAAATCAAATTATAGCTTATGCTTCACTTAAATTATCATTAAGCTTTGCTGCAGCAACAACAATGCAATACTAAATATTGTTTGGGAACAGCGACGCACTTTAAAAAGAACCCAAAAACATTTCCAAATAGCTTATATTCAAACATCATGGATATACAATTTTAGTCAATTTAATTGAGGGCACCGCAAACCAATCGTTGGAATTTCAATTAATTCGTGAATATGTGTTTAGATACATTAGAGTCACGTGTTAACTCACGTAGTGTCAACTTTTAATGTTAACTAGAGTACAGGCTAATTATTTACTAATTTTCCAGTGGGAATAATAGTATTGAACTATAGTTTTTGGGGGCAAAACAGCGTAATTAACACTTTAAATTATTGACAGCCAACAAACATCTACGAGCTCAAATTATATTAAAAAGCGTCGACTAAACCTATTACAATTCACAAGTGCTGATATGTAGTTGAAAAAAAAAACTCACATGGCCTCTGATATTTACAGAGAATAATCAACAATGTAAATAAACATTAGCATAGATCAGAAGCATATATTAGTATACGCCTTTTTTGTTATTGCAGAGGAATACAATTGCACATGATGCCTAGTGGTCTGGGTAGCACACCTAGGCCGTATGTCAGTCCCGAAATTTGGGTTTCCCTACCGACTAAACCCCACAGGTAGCCTTCAGCCGCTATGGGTGTAGAGCTCCGGATCTCCAGGCGGCAGAACTCCTACTGCGACAGGCTGGTCCCGGCGAAGGGGCCAGGCTTCTCCTCCTTTAGAGACTCTCCGGCTGCTTCTGAACCAGTCCCATCGGGTACCCATTCAGGCCCAGATACGGGCACGATGTCATTATTATTGCTGGAGGCGCAGGCCCCCGTTCGTCATCTGCGGGGGGGAGGCCGCGTCGGCAGCTCCCTATCTCACCCGCTCGTTGGCTTCGAAGGAAGCCATCACTTCATAGGACTCGTCATCATCGAACATCGCGGTGATTTGATTATATCCAGATTCATGACATCATTTGGACGGCCATACCTGTTGCCGTCTTCGAAGCTCTGTCTCCCACGTTTAAAATCAGTTACCCAGGTGTGATGTATACTCAATGCAATAGCAGTATTACCTAAAACACTGTCTAGCTTTACTTTAATCTGGGTTGCTGTTTACTCTTTTAAAACTTAAAAATTCATCACCAAACAAATTTCGTTTCTTTCCATTCTTTAAAAATTTACGGCAGGGAAAGTTATGGATACCGTCACACAGTTTCTCTCAGTGCCAATAAATTTAAGTTTGGCGTTCTACTTTCGAAAAGATGACAGGATACAATAAGTTTCGTTTACCTATCATTATACTTCGTATTTCAATAAAAACTATAGCCTCTCCTACAGGCAATTTATTTTTATAATTTTTTTTATATAATCACTTTTAATAAAGGAACGACTTGCATTTTCTTTGGTAGTCACTTCCGTAGTTAGTCGCCTTGACCACCTGTTCGTCCTTTATTCAGAACGTCATTTCCGAGAGGATGTCCTATCATCCTCTGGGGATATCTCACATCGATCACTAGCGCTCCCTCTTAATCTCCACTGTCTTCTCAGTTAATGATTTTCGAGATCATTCGTGTTGCGGTTTAATCTACCGTGTTTATAACGGCGATGATTCTTCTTTGAATAATCGCTGTCAACCACGATAACATGGATGGTGGATGGTCACTGTCATTATCAATGTCCATTATAGGTTTTTACTGAACACTACGCTAGTACTCCTCGGGATGCACACGTATGTAGAAAAAGTACTTGTGGGTTAAAATTATCCCACTTCTGAATTACAAGTTGAAACCTAAATACACTTTTCAATACAAAATAATGTTATTATTGCTTACAAGTTTTTCTTTGCTAGATCCCATCACTTTATACTTAGACAGACACACAGACAAGAAATAATCAATCAAATACAATCGCCACTAAGAGCACCCGCTTATATTTTACCGATTACAAATAAGTATTTAACTGACACTTAGATATAAAAATTTTATATTTCGAAAACAATTATATATCAAATAATACTTCTATCATCATCATCATCATTATCAGCCCTTATCTGCCCACTGCTGGCCATGGGCCGCTCTCAATGAACGCCAAGATGACCGATCGCAGATGCGAGTAGCAGTAGATCGGGATAGATATCCCGGACCGGCTACTGTACGGAGATGGTCTCCCCGACTGGTAAACGGTCGAACAACACTTCGTCTTCCTTAACGCGGCTTCCACTTGAGAACCTTACTGGCCCATCTGCCATCTGTTCTTCTGAGTGTGTCAACAGCGCATTGCCACTTCAGCGAGCTTATTCGTCGCGTGATAAAGGATACTTTAGTTCTCCACCTTATGACATCGCTACGAATTTTGTCGGACTGAGAAACGCCCAACATAGCACGTTCAATAGCCCTTTGAGCTACCGCAAACATGCGTACCAGGCCAATTTTTTTTTTTCCCCGGAAGCATTCGTCATATTCTCAGGTTACATATACCGCAGAGCTTGAATACAAAAGTCTACAACCACGGGGCCGAAACATCGCCTCTTAATATTTCTTTATCAAATTATATACAAATACACATTATTGATTTCTGACAATCGGCTTGGAGAACTAAAACTTAAACATCTGCATTTGCTGATCTAAACAGTGACAGTCACGTATTCGATAAAAAACAAAAATATTAAATTCTTACAAGCAACTTTTTGACATTAACCCTATATTTAAATTTATTAATTTGAATTGATCAGTATGACATTTTAATTTGACATTATTAAAATAATTAATAATGTCTTATATTAAAAAATAATGATCTCATGTCAAAAACAAAATTATGTTTTCATCAATTATATTTCAGTTGCTTTGATCATGTGTTATTATTGTATTTCAAACAGGTAATTATTTTTTCGTTTTTCACTGACCATAGATGAATAATTATACTCACAGATAATATCAAAAACATAAATTGCAAATATTTGAGCCATAAATTGTAGACACTTTTTATTGAAATACCTTCTTACAAAAATATTTGTTTACCTGATGATGATGAGTCGAAACTGGACGTAAATGTAAATGGAAAACGAAATAATAAAAAAGCGTACATTTGTGCTCGCATTATTCGTATCCGATTAAGAACTTATTATCTACCCAGATAGTGATTTCAAGCTGCAAAAAATACTGAACGCCCATAACAAAGCAATTAACAGTCTTAATTACAAACACGATCTTATCATTGCAGTGTTAAATGGGATATTTTTCTGTCCAATATTCCGTTGGTGTAGTTATTTACCTCGACAATGTTGAGATGGCTGTTGATTCATGTCATTATGGAATCTGCCACATTTGCGGCGTCTACCTTTTAATAAGATAATTTTCTAGTAGGAGGTGGTGCTATGCTGCATTGCAGCATAATCTGGCCAACACGATTGGGTAGGTACCTCTCACTCACATGATACCCGCGTTAAGCGACATGTTCTGTGTCACGTTTCGTACGGTTTGGGTGCATCCGGTGGTCCATTGGGGGAGGAGGTTAACGCATCGGCATGTTTATGCGGATATTCATGGGCGTTGGTAGCCGTGAAGAGCTCCGATTGCTCATGTTTACCACTTTACCATAAAAAATCGAACGTTCTCCTACAAATGGGCGCTGAGGTATGAGTAAAGTGTGCATTCAATGACAGAAATTTTCTTGCCTAACATTGTACTTATTCGCTAATGAAATTGTGTTAACATAATATGTTTTTACAACTTTTAACAAGTGGGTGTCACATTATTGAAACGTTAATTGAGTTGTCGAACGACTCTTGCGTTAAATTCCGATTGAGACAGAAGTGTTTCTTGTACAGTGTCAAGTATGTTCAAACGCACATCATGTGTTCCTAGTCCTCGGGGGTTTTAGTTTTAGACCAGAACAAAAAGTGTTACAGGTATATTCCAATATCTCAGGACAATCTTAAGCCGGGAAGTTGGCGTTGTTGCACTCTCGTATTCTAGAGAGCATGTTAAGCTGCCGGTTTTGCATCTCATATCGCAGTAGTATCTGATTACCATGCCATCATAAGTGAATATCGAAAAAGAAAGTGCACAAGTGCACTCGCGTCCGCTTGTACACTCGCACATTATAATAATATATTATACAATAAGTTAGAATGTGCTGTGTATTTTGGTCAGTCAGATTTGCCTGTTGGATAGACTAGACTTCGGTCCTATTTGTCGTAATGCCATGGTATATAGCTTGTAGAATTTCTCCATAAATAGACTCTTCTTAATTATTAGTAAAGATATATCTGTTGTAGTGCACAAAATAAGCATTATATTATTAAAAGAGTATTTGTTGCCTTTGTAGAACAATAACGAACAACGGTATATTTATCTTTTAAATCCATTTATATTCAAGAAAGGTTATACATAAATATATATGTAATATATATATGTACATAAAACTTATATTGTATTGAGATCAATTTTAAAACACCAACACTGAAAATGAATGAATAATAAAGTGAACAATCTATAGCATAAATTGCAACCATTACGATGGCGATTCTCTACCTGCAGACTTGCAAATTCTGTGTAATGTAATGCTATTCAAAATACATTTTCACAACAATAAAACTACTTTTACGGATTTTGGTAGACTACTATCTAACAGGCAAATCTGACTGACTAAAATACACAGCACATTCTAATTTATTGTACGTCAAAGCTTCAAATTTGGTATAGGATTTCCTTTTATAGTGTGAGTCAGAGTTAAGCGAGGATTTTTAAAATTCAACCCCTAAAGGAGTGAAATAGGGGAGTGAAGTTTATATGGAATTTATCATATAACGCTAGGGAAACGCGGGGCGCTGCTAGTTATTTCCATTATTGAAATGGGTCGTGATTCGCTGACGTATTACCTGAACTCTGCTTAGTAGTTTCGGCTCCGCCTTGAAATAATTAGGTAAGGCTGGAATTTGGTACGCAAGCAGATTTTATACTTGAATAACACTTTACAAAAATTATATACTATTAATAATAATCCATAGCAGAAACATTAAATTAAATTTTCTTTAGCATATTTTATTACATAGGCATTCGCTATAACAGGGTTAAAATTTCATCCGTAAAGAGGTGAAATCGCGGTTAAAATTTCGTATAATAGTCTGTAATTTAATGAACTTAGGAAGTGAAAACTTTATTTTCAAGCTGAAGTATAAATATGCGTAAACATGCGTTTTGTGGTTTATGGAAATTCAATCCAGAAAAGAGTGATTTTTCATATTTTGAAATTGTACTATACTGATATAACTTGTTCGATATCTCCACAAAGCTCTATAAAATTTGTTGTCTTTTTATATTTAAATGCAAAAAAAAATTTTATTCAGTTTGCATATAAAAATAACTGGACCGACCCTGTAACATTTTTGATACGAAATTCAACTGCAATGGCGTAGCTTTGCTTCAACACTTATGAAAATAAAGTGTGAGATGAACCAATATGAATATGTATATAAAAAAACAACAACAACAACGCGACATATTTCACAAGCAATCCAGAAATAGGTTTTGACGTAGATTACAGGAATATTTTTGTTTTCCTTGAATACAAATAAGTTTTGTTTAATGGTTCACTTTTGGCAAGTAAGATCTAATACAACTGGAATACGTCATATACATATTTTAATATAATCACATGCCAGTAATAGGGACTTATGCATTCGGAAATTTCGTCAGCTTCATCGCCACGACCAGATACTTTACCTTTCCTTGATTCGCGAAAGTTTGGGTGAGGTCATGCTGCACAGGACGAGGTACTGCCATGCGTGGTGCATGACACCACATACTCCTGTGCAACGGGATTGGGCCGACAGGACCGTGGAAGTAACTCTCGCTCATTTGATACTGGCGAAAAGTAACTGCGTCGCTGTCACGTTTCGTAGTTCGGATTGTGACCCATTGGGGGATGATCGCAGGGCAACGTCTCTGCGTAATAATCATGCGAAAGTCCGACATCGAAACGATCCGATTGCTCGTTTGCCCTCTTATGCTATAAATAAAGTCTTTGTCTACTAATTTGCCTCTTATATATAAAAGAAAATGCATTTATGAATCGTTCGCTTTCTAATGGGAAACGAAGAGGTCGGATTATTCGGGTGAATGAACTACACATGAGAGTCATCAAAGACTCGGATCTATTCATGCCAGAATAGACTAAGAGCTATAACGTGGATCACCAGCCTATTGCCGAGCCCATAGATAGTATCAACGATCTTCATAGTTCATACACAACCGTTACATCCAAATAAATTTCACTGTATTGTAGTACAAATATGTCATCGAGTTCCGTGGTTCTAAAATAATGTAGGTTCCGCTAGTGCAGAAGTATACTTCACTGCCTCTATACTTACCCCCCCACTTAGTCAGAGTATTTTCATAGAACCTTTTAACCTTCGTTGTAGTCCTTTAGGGATTGATTTTTTGGAAAAAGCGTGGTTATGTATGAGCTTGGGTACATGCATACCAGACTTAATCAAATAAATTTGAATTTAGACGTGAAAGTGTAATAGACCGGCAGACATTAGTATAGATGAGGATATTTAATGATAAAATACATTTTTTATATAATATGGGGCAAACGCGCAATCAGAGCCTTTTTAAAACTACCGATGCCCATGAACGTGCACATAATTACTTTGCAAATGCGTTGCCCTCCTTTCTCCCGCCACAATACATAATTAAGTCCACACCATGTAAGCCTAGTGATAAGTACCTTATGGTACTTATCATATGACCTGTCTTGCAGGAACTAGACTACGGAAATAAGTTTAATATTTATAGAACATGAAGTAATTCTATATATTTAAGATTTTTTGTTATAGAAATACACTTAACACGAGACTAACTGAGTCGGCCGTCAAATCGAGAAATTAAAGGAAAAGAAAACCAATGAGAGGTGTCAAGGGACACCCGTATGTAGTGCGCTCCATTCCTTTTGATTAATTAATGAAGGAATTTTAATATTTTTCATTATTTGTTATGCACAGAAAACCCGTGTAAATTTAACGAAACAATGAGGTAAGTAAAGTTTATTTATTCATTCGAGTGTTAACGTGAATTTCCACTAAGAATTGACAATACGTTCAATCGCCTATAACAAAACAAAAATAAACGTCGTGACACTACACTGTTCCTAGGAAAAAGAAAGACAAAGCGAAAATAATTGGCTAGAATTCTAGGAGAGACAGTGGGAAAGAGAGAGAGAGGGATGAGGAGGGAGGGAGGGAGGGATAGAAACAAAGAAAGAGAGGCAGACAGAGAAACATGCGCACGACGCGCGGTATACGATGCTAAAAGTTTCGATGCAAAAAGTTTCGTGTCTATTTTTTGTCTGATTTTTTTTCTCTAGCCTCCTCCGCAACGCGCAAGAAAGAAAAAAAAGAAATAATTTTTTTATTGAAGGGATTTGCAGCGCGTACTCAATTTGTAGTAATTGTGAAGAAACTGCAACACGTTGTATAAAGGTATGTAGGCAACGGGTACAGATTCTTCTCCCATTTGAATACTTCTTTTTTTAGCATAAAGGCCAAGTAATAACTAGCCCAGGTATCATTTATTTTCGGATTAATAAGTAATTTTATATAATTTTTATGTTATTATTAGATTATTTATTATCATCATCAGCAGCAGCAGGTTATCTCTATATATATTTCACCCAAATTTGTTTAGTAGTTTTTGTGTGAAACAATAAGAAACAAAGATACAAACTTTTGTATTTATAATATAAATAGAATGTAGAATTTAATATTCCGTGATTCACAATTCTAAATGCAAATTGGTGTGAAAACATTTGAATGTTAGTTTTAATTAGGATCTTTCCAGATTTAAATTAGTTTTACAATTCAAGAAATGTCTCTTCATTTCCTGTGACGTGTTCATTAGGATATACTTTGTAATTTATACATTTAATTAGTAACACATTTCACGCTGTAAGACTGGATGACGTACTGGGATATTTGTGTAAGATTTCAGTACAACATCTCGACTAGAATTATTTTGAATTCTTGACATCTATAAGTAATTTACTGTATGTTTAATTCTGTGTAATTAAATTTAACTTTACTGAATACGGGCCTGCTATTTGATATTTTTGCTAGAAGCGGGGGAGACTGAGCTTTTTGGAGACTGTTTAGGCTCGCAAATCACATAAACTTTCAGAGGTTATTCAGATGCCACTGGCCACACACCGTTTGTGTGTGACGTGACGTGATGGCAGCTATCCATGATAATGTGCATAGCCGTCACCACACGTCGATTTTACGTGAACAAAAGATACCAGTACCTGGTCCTGTCGGTCAAGTTTCGCTGCCCCGCATTTAATGTCACGTTAAGAATTACTAATAATGGAGAAAATCCCAAGGATCAATCTGTTCGTCTTCAGACATCGCTAAGGACAACACAATAAGGTGACAAGACCCGGTAAACACCGACCAGCTTATTTCACTGCACGTCTATAATGTACCACGAATTGTATATCATATTCAATATATATTCATCGATATCTGATGTACTATGTATGTCCTCATTTTGAATATTCTATCCCAGAGAAATGTGGAACAGGCCACAAGTTCAAATACATAAAGAAGAAACTGAGAGGTATGTTGAATTGCAGTCAACTTGGGACGACACCATCGATTTTCCATTTTGTGTGCGGTCTGCCAACTTCCGGTTATCCACTGGAAAGACAGCAGCAACACGATTTACAAACATGTAGTTGTAAACAGGGCAGGCATATCTAACACATGGAATTTACCGTTGTTTTATAATGCCTTAGTTTTATAATGAAACTTACGGTCCGGCCTAGCTTCGCTAGTGAATATAATAAAGTTAAATTATACACTAAAACTTTCCTCGGGCAACGCTATATTCAAAGGTGAAAATGGCATGAAAATCTTTTGAGATAAGCAATCAATGATGTACATACACTTTTTGGGGCCTCTATTTTATATAGAAGGAGAAAATAGATATGTACTAAACCTGATTCTGAGGGATAAAATAATTATAAATTTATAATTTTTTCCGGACCTGAACTTATGCCTTGGACACAAAGAGAACCCCAATACATCGTCCCTATACCGGATGTCCGGTGTCATATCTGAGAGGTTTGACAGAACGTATCTATCCACGGCATTGTCTCCTGTAATAATTTTAACCAATTTGTCGACGCTTAGTGAATCAGTGATCGTCCATTACGATCGGCATATCCCAAAATGTACGCTCCAAATGATCATTTATTATTTGCAGAAAAAAATTTGTTCAAAGTTCACTGAATTATAAACTGGTGTTTGAAATGCAACTAAAATACACTATCAGACTCGTAAATATTGGTCATGAATAAATAAATGGGTGTAAACGTTCGTGATTTGTTGGATTTAATTTTGTTATTGTAATTTTAATTTAAAGAAGATATGTACTCCGATCATGAGGGACTTGTTTGTATGAATGCTGGAAGGCTTATCCAAACCACCGACCTTTAATGTGTTTTGGGTATGTAAGTAATTTGACAAGTCAACGTTTCCTCTGCCTACCATATTAGGAGTTTGACGTGAAAAAGTGCCGTTACTATTGTTGTATATCAACTTTAATACATTATATTTAGTACCATTGCTGAACCTACATTCATGTGTTTATCATAAGTTTCCAGCTTGTTGGCCGAGTTCACTTGGATTTATTAAGAAATGATTCAATGAAAAAAAACATTGCAGTGACCCACGAAGAAACTTCCACTGAATATCACATTCAACTTTAACTTTTAACACTGGCGTGTTAATTTAGCTACATAACTATCAACGTGAGGCATAGCAGACCATCATAACTTCAATGACGGTTATTGTAATATGTTGAATTATATTTTTGTAAACATATGTATCAATATAATAAAAAAAGAAAAACAGTTTTACTCTTTGTATGATCTATGTATGTAACTAAAATACTCTGTCTTATTCGTAAATTATATTATTTTACTGTACATTTCACGGACGGAAGAAAAGCGTAATTTTCTCATTTTTCACTAGAATACTTTCCTGTATCAAACTGCAATTTTTCGCAGACAAATTACAGACTCGTTTGCTTCATTATGTATGACGCCGGAAGCTCAGAGACATACAGCTAAGTAAACCTTGGAAGAGGTCCAGATTTCAGTTAATCTCAATTGTCGTTTTTCTCTGGGTAAATGAAACAAAATCTCATGGTCCAAAGTTTTAAGAATTTTTAAACACACAAAGTTGTGACATTTACAATTGTACTTTAGCTATCTATAGTTGTGACACTCACAATTGTACTTTAGCTATCTATAGTTGTGACATTCACAATTGTATTTTAGCTATCTATAGTTGTGACATTCACAATTGTACTTTAGCTATCTATAGTTGTGACATTCACAATTGTACTTTAGCTATCTATAGTTGTGACATTCACAATTGTACTTTAGCTATCTATAGTTGTCTTTACTTTAACTCACCCTTGGTCGACCCACACCCGCAAACCAGGTCACGTAAAATTCGTTTTTAGTGGATGTCTGCGCCCTAAAATGAACCCACCTGCCAAATTTCAAGTCTGTGGGTAGCTATTACAGTGTCAGAAACTTGGTAATTTATTTTTCTTCTAGCATTTGATACTATGAGTACATGAAAAAAGATTCTGTATCTCTACTCGGTGAAAAAATTGGATACATAAAAATATTACAAGGGCATCTAAATGAAATCTAGCACTCGTTCTAGTCCATGAAAGGAACATGGCAGAAAAAACCATCTTACAATAACATGAAGAAATTTACAATTCACTAACACATCATTAATAGGTCATAATTTTTGTAAGGTAACATAATTACCACTGGCCCATAATTAATTCTCTGTGCAAAGACAATTGTGCAATATAGTCGTTAAAATAACACAGATACTAAATTAAATGTTAAAAGCACAGTGCGGCAGGATTACTTTACAAGTCCTCGCCGGCGACTGAATGTTAAATTGCGTATTGCGAGTACGATGGATATGTACCAGGGCTTCAGGTTTTCTACCCCCAAATGGTGGTATAACAAGGAACCTATCAATATGGGGCAGTTATTGTGGTCGGTCTAATGACCGACATGTACGTCATATCCATGTTAGGCCAGTGGAGGAGTACCAAAGGCACCATTCCTACGCCGGTGCCGCTGAGGACGGCCCCTACTGAGTGAGGTAGCTGGTAGTCCTAGTGAAAGGCTGGTGAACAGCGAACACCCGGTTTCAGGGCTGGATTGGTGTACATCCCACTTGTACAACGGAGACCCTATTTGGCTGGGATTCACGATCGAGGTTATAAGCGCCAAATCATTCCTCTTATAGTGGTTGTTCTCGTATTAGGAATTATATCAAACACAATCACAACACGAAACTCAGTTGGTGTCATTGTGGATTGTTGCCAGGATCTACTCCAGTAGGAGGTACTGCCACACAACATAGGAGGAAGTAGTGCCATGCATAGTGCTTGACACTACGTCCTCCCATACATCGTAATTGGGCCGGCACGACCGGGAAAGTACGTCTGACTCACTTGATACCGCGCTAAAGTGACTCCTACGGTGTCGCGTTTCATGCCGTTTGTGAGTAGCAGGTGGCGCATTGAGCGGTAGGTGAAAATGAGGGCAACGCATCGGCATAATTATGCTGATATTCATGAGCGTGGGAAGTCGTTGTAAGGCATCACTTGCTCGATTGATCCCTGAACTATAAGAAAAAACTAAATTATTGGTCCAACTCTCTTCTATGTGTTAACAAAGCTTAACTTGTTTAAATAATATTGACATGACGTTAATATTGTTTAAAGTGTCGCAAAGTTTACTGGGCTGAATTTGTTTTAGCAAAATGATTTATAAGATTGATAATTAATTTGTGAGAAATTATCAAATCTTCATCAATAACATTTATGTACAATCCCAATAAATATTATAGACAACATTGTCATTCTTAGTTTTCCACACCAAATTAGACCCACTGATACGACTCCGCCGTCCGTACCTCTGACAGTCACCAGGCGCTGTGATAGCTTGACGGTGCTGTTGCCTCAATGACAGAAAATGCAAAACATCTAATTATAATATTGCGAAAAAGAAAGACCATTACAAAGTTATATGTGTAGATCGTCTTATACAAAACGTGCGCAATCGTCCGCAATATAAGTTTGTCAACATATAACATAAGATCCGGCTTATGTAGGGTATCATATTGTGGGGTAATAACACAGACGTAGAAATTTTATTTAAATGATAAAGAAGTGTATAAGAATCCAGGAAAACATCGACGGAATTAGTATTTGTTGCCCAAACTTCAAAAGTTGAGGGGGTTTCACTGTGGTGCGGTGTAACCCCGCTGTGGATGAGTAGTCGGTCCTTTAGCCAACTATCTAGCCGTCGAGTTGCGGTGACGATTTGTTATTCCGGGGCACCTCACCAGAGGCGGCACTGGTGGCACTTTTTTGTGGGCATTCGTCTCTGTGGAGTGCCGCTACTCCTATACACCACTGGACTCTACCCAGGGACGGTGTAGGCACGTAAACGCTCTTTCCTGCGTTCAACAACTGAAAAAAAGTTAGTCATATCATAAAAAGCTACTTTAGGCGCGCTGCGGCGTAAGTTTCTGCAAGGCCTACTCTATTTAGTAGGTCCATTTAATATTTTATATGCAAGCCCCTCTGAATAGAGGAATTACGGAATAGAGAATCCAATTAGGTCACACTTTGGCATTATAACATATCTCGCACATACAACATATCTCGCGCAGTTGGTTAGTCTTCATAGAGATTGCTGCTGTTGTGAGCTGTTGTAAAGCTTTACAAGTTCTTTGTGTACATTTTACTTGTCGACATAGAATTTCAAAGGCTGTCAGACATTATTTTAATTATTATCACTCATCGAATCTCACCATTCCGCACTTTTATTACCAACATAAAAGATTACTCAATTACCACCGAAACTTAACTAACGAATGACATGTTGGACTACCATAATTAAACAATAGTTTTTACTTTTTCCCAAATCGGTTCAATAATCAAAACGTGGATTAGAGATTATTGCATTGCACAATTTGTCACGGGTCACTGCTTTAAAGACATTTTTTAAAGAGAAAGATAGAGAGAGAGAGAGAGAGAAAGAGAGAGATTTTATATATTAAAGATTTTTAGTATTGAAATACATATGTAATATACATATGTATTATATGTGTAGTATGTATATGAACATCCATGACCAAGGCGGGATTCGAACCTGTGACCGCTGGCGTAACATGCGGACTAAAAAAAAATCATTTTTAATAATACTATATAGCTGTTAGTAAGCGTGGTACACTTTTTTGTGCTACGTATAGCATGTTGCTGACTCGAACACATAATGGGTTTCCAGTCCTAACGCTGCTATGGAAGATTTTGCTTTAATAAAGTTTAAATTTATAAAAATAGATGCCGTTGATTTTCTGGTCATTTCCAAATATTCCTGTCGCAATTCAGCTAACAAGCTGTTTGTAACAGCATGCTGTTGTAGGCAAGCTATACCCAAAAATAACTGAGGCACATATATCTTTCAATTCTTCTAGTATTGCAGGAGAAGACGTCCACTGCTGGACAGGGACCTCCTTGAGAGAACACAACAAGTCACTGTTACAAGCTCATTACGTCTAGCGTGATGGCTCCTCTTAACCTTGGTATTTAACTTTTTCAATTAATTTTATTATTTGCCTGCAAATGTCTCACGTTTTATCGTGAACACAGGTTTAATCATACATTTAACCACGATGATGTGCATAGTAAGTCCAACTAAATTGCTATTTTGTATGCATTAAATTTGAGTTTGAAGTTGAAAGCTAAAGTGTTATTGTTGATGATGAAGACAGATTGGTGTTTACATATTATATACCTGCTGAGATTATAGAATATCTTGCTAACTGATTAAATTAATTGGTTTTGCGGGATATTTGAACTTTAGATGTGAACTGAAATTTTTGATGGATTTGCTATGATCACAAAAATTGTGTGTACAATAACTGCATTTAGTTTTATTATTTTCGAGTCTTAGAAATTACGCTACAATTAAATTCTATTTCAATTAAAATGACTTGCAAAAAAATATCAAGACTATAGTGAGCGTCTAAAACCGACCATATAAAAGAATTTAAACACATTCGCGTAAGGTTGGCATCTCAAGGAAACATTTCCTTGAGATGTCGACTTTGCACATCTATTAAATAGAATCTGCATTGCAGAAACGACTTAAAATATGTTAGGTTGACATTGAAAAAAAAAAAAACTTTATGTACAATCACGGATAATTTGGAATGACAGTACTGTATGAAATCGTATATCTCGTATTTTTGTCAAACAATGGCACCTATATAGTATATAGTATTCAGCCTTTCTAGCAGAGTATCTACTAGATAGGAAAAAGATGAAATAAATAACCAAAAAATAAATAAACATTATTTTTACTCGCACATACAACACATGCACGCACATACACACCTTTTAAATATTTAGCTATGTTTTTTTATATAGAATTGGGGAAAACGAGCAATCCGAAGCCTTTATACGACTACCGATACCAATGAACATCCATATAATTACAATGCCGGTGCCTTACCCTCCTTCGCGTATTATTTATTTTTACTTATTTTCCCATGCGTTGAACCCCACACAACATTGAAGCTTTCAGGCTTTGTCTACATTGTATATACGAGTAATACTAGCGATCCACCCCAGCTTATCCTGTCAATAACTGGGGTCGGATAGCTAAACAAACACTACACTAAAATCTGTGTATTTTGAGAAAACCGATCACACACAGAGAGACTGCTTTTGGGCACTTTGTACTGTTTGATAACTATAGGAACATATATAGTTAACGAATGTTTACCTTACTCATTACCAGAAGTTTTATAAACATGAGTCATCTGGGCATGTGTCATCTCGGTGACCAAGATTGCTGTAATGCTTATGGAAATTAGGGCTAGTTAACTATAGAAGTAGTTTCATTATAAAGGTACCCATGTTTTAAGCTCATGATTTTAAAAATTGCGATCTTGTACGTGCAGTTTTTAAATTTAGAGGATTTGATCAGATTACGCGATTTTTATATCCTTAGTCTGGCCATAAATACTGTTACAATAAAAATATTACATTTGAATTTGTAATCTGTTATCCTTATGCGATTGTTTATTGTGTTTTCTCATTTTGGTGCAAATGAACATTGTACAATATTTTGCGATATTAAAATGAAGAAAGAGTATAAATCGCTGTGATTTCAACACAAGGCATGTATGTTACCATATCAGCTTTTTGTTGCAGATAAATAAGGTAAATAAGGTAGCCAAATGATATTTTTAAAACTATACACTTGGTATTGGTCAAATGTTTGCAATTTTTACTATTGTGCAATACTTAAGCAAACAAATGACCGTATTTTAGGAAAAGGTAATGCCTTGCTGCACAGGAGGAGGTAGTGCTATGCATATTACACGACACTACATCCTCCTATGTAACGGAATTGGCCCGGCACGACCTGGGAGGTGCCTCTTGCTCACATAATACCGTCGTAGAGTGACATCTTCAGTGTCGCGTTTCGTGCGGTTTGTGAGCAGCCGGTGACCCATTGGGCTTTCCAATTAGTCGACATAGTGCAACGTGGGCATTATCCGACATCACCGACCGAGCCATATTTTTTGTGAAAGAGGTGTCAAAACACGGGCACAAATCAACGTACCGTTTTTGTGAAGGTATTTAATAATGCCATATTCAATAACCGATATAGTCCTTCGAGCAAGACTCGGCGTCGGGTCATAAAGCTCGGTCTACGCAGTTTTGCCCGGCAGCGAACGTCTCGGACTTCATCAGAGCTGACTCCATTTCCCTCTGCAAGATGCTGGAGTGTACAAACTTGATTGTGACTGTGGACTCCCTTATATAGTGAAAACTAAAGGATCTATAAAAACTCGCGTTAGAGAACATATAGTCGATATGAAACACCGACGTGTTACAAAATCTGCGGTCTGTGAGCATGCTGAAGTTGGCCCCAGCCATTACATTAAATTTGATAATGCGCAAATCCTCACTGGGGAACACCGATTCCTCCTGAGGATGACCCGTGAGGCTATTGAAATTAAAAAACATCCAAATTTCAACAGAGAGGATGGCTGGGTTCTTCCCTCTGCTTGGGATCCAATGGTGAACAATAATCAAATCAAAAGGTAAACATAACACCTCAAGACAGCATGATATAATAAGTACTGTTTGCGTTAATCGGTACAACTAAAATATATTTCGGGTACTTTTAAAAACTTGATACATCAGGACATCTGTCATCTCAGTTCACCCGTGACCATGGTTGCTGTAAAGTTTCTGAAACGTTGGACTACGTAAATAATTTAATAAACCGCGATAAAATCCGTAAAAGTAGTTTTATTGTAATGACCAACATTCTCGTAAACTTAAGACATCAATAAGCTACACACTTTAAAAGTAATAAATGTTATCTACAATTATACTTTTTTTTTTTACAATATTGATACTACTACTCGGTATAAGGATGTTATTGGATAGTTATCAAAGCGAAATGCTGCGTCGAAGCGGTAGTGGGCCAGCGCGACCGGAGAGGTACCTCTCGCTCACATGGTGCCGGCGTGTAGTGACATATTAAGTGTCGTGTTTCTTGTGGTTTATAAGTAGCCGGCGCTCATTGGGGGAAAGAGAAAAGAAGGGTTGCCTTCTTTATCTATGTAACTATGCAGGTGTTCATAGGTATCGTTGGTAGCATAAGGGCGCCGATTTGTCGTTTATCCCCCTATAATCTATTTAAAAGAACACCCTTATGGTACATACAATCCGCTGGCGGGCACAGAAGTAGTTTAAATTATGTGATAAAAAATATCCAAATGCAAAATGCTAAAAGAATATGTCGACGAACTGTGAAAATACAAAAAAATATTCAGAGAGATTAGAATTTAGTTTTAAATCAATTCAAAGTGGCATTATACATTTCTCGCCTTGAAGACTCTATCGGATTTATTTGCACCAAATCTAAATTCTAACTTGGCTTGGATTTGTAATTTTCATTTTGCCGCAACACTCAGTGTTCGTATGTTTCATTTAAATTCGTCAATCATGTTCAGTTTATTATCAGAATTTCGAATCTAAATTTAACGTAATATTGTGTTTCTAAATAGTATAGAGGTTTCTAAAAAATTTTATTCATTATGCTAGCGAGGCATTTGCTCCTAAAGTGTAAAAAGGGTGTCCTTAAACTTTAAAAATGCTAGGGGGAAAAATTAAAAAAAAAATTGGATCTTAGGAATCAATAAAATCTTTTAACCAACATTGGTTTCAACAAACGATTAGGTATTTTTCCGATCAGCTGCTATTTAACCCTCCATAGGCCACTCATAAACTCATACTGGGCCGGTGTTTGTTTCACATTTAGAGTCTTCTAGTAAATTAAGTGAATTTTCTTAATGCATGTATCGCTACTGCACCCGATTTTACTTGACTCACATTTTCATCCGTACACCATGCACCTGAATTCGCTTCGTATGGTGTGAAGATATACGCATCGCTTGCAACGGTTAAGAACTGGTTGTGTGTAGTTCCGTTTACGGACTGTATAATTTTGCATTCTTTAATTGAGCAGTGAACGCTTCGCCCCGTGGAGTGAAAGAATGGCTACGCGGTCTCGCTCACATGTACTGTCCATTTGGTACATTAATATGTATGGTACGTTGCTATGACGTCATATGTTTTCGTGCATGTAGCCATCGTTATCGATTAACAACACGTCATCACGTCAAAAATTGGGTTAAACGTAAGGTGTGCTGTTGACTGTAAGGTAGGTATTAGTCCGTATTTTCTGCGTCGACAAAGAAAATTGTAATCACATTTGTACAATAAATCTATAAAACACAGCAAAACTATTAAGTATTGCTTTGATCGCATTTACTTTGTATTCTACATTTAGCACGTTACGATAAAAATATATTCGCTATGCGCTCAAATGCATAAATACAATGCAAACACGGAATTTCAGCAAACCTTACCTGATTTGACTACTAGTACAAAGAGACGACGAGTGGGACATGTCTGTTTATATTCACTTCATAATATGACTGACTCGTGGCCTAGTGACAAGCATTTATTTTTCGTTTTTCTTTTCTGCGGAAATGCCACTGAGACCTGGGGCCCTATGGGTGTGTGGGACTCACGGTTTACCGGAATACTCACTAAAACCCCGGTTGCCATCAGCCGCCTGTATTGAGGCCTCCAAGAAGGAGGCCGATACGGCAACCTAAATCAACTCCCTCCGACGTCGAGATCGTGAAACGCTTGCGATGCATTCACTATCCTAGAACGGGGTGCAACGCGTGGGTCATACGCGCGCCCTACGTCGACTACGCCAGCACCATAACCCTCCCTGCACATCAGCGGCTCCCTTCTATGTTCCAAGATCGTGAACAGTTTACAAATAGTAGTTTGGAATATGCGTCGTTACATGGAGATCACAATAAATTGTCAGTGCTAAGCCAGGTTGCTCCCAGATTACGGAATTCTGCCGGGATTAATATTAAGGTAATGACTCAGCTAAAAGTACACACCTGTGTCTGGCATACACTTGTGCACTAGTACGTTGTCCTCCGCAGTTAACTATTTTCAGGTGGGTGTCGTGGTCAAAATTTGACTATGAGGACATTTTATTATAATCATCGTGTTATTCAAACTGCATTAAAATATACTGAAATGATGGATTCTAATTTGATGTGACAATACATTAGTGAAAAAATTGTGGGCAAGCGGGAAAATTATGACACAAATAAAAATCCCTTACGACGACGGTCTCAAAACCGCGAAGCTCAAATAGAGCTGGACTGGGCATGTCTGCCGCAGGTCTGACGATTCTTAAGCGACGCAACAGATGAAAAAGGGGATGGCGAAATTAACTCGATGGACTGATGATCTGATGATGCCTGATTGGCGCAATCAAAATCTGGGCTGATAAAATTGCAAAAATCAGGCCAACAATGGGACACATGACTTAACAGAATAATTATAATTAGAAAGAAAATATCATAATAATATGACGAATAATATGAGCGACGGCTCAACATGCTCTCCGAAGCATGAGAGTGTAACACCGCCGACTTCCAGGCTTAGGACTGTTATTACAAATTGATAAATCCCAATAACACTTTGGTCCAACCTGGAACTCGGACCGAGTACCTGACGACTGTGGTTGCATATGCACCACTAGACCACGAGGCAGTGAAGAAATATTTAGTGTCCTTCTTAAAAAGTATACGTGATAATATATTGAATGTAACCCGTAATATGATTTATGATATTTACTTGCAATTACTTTATCTACCTACAGGTATTCAAAATTTAATCCTAATCTACAAAATGTTTTCGAGATATTTTTTATAGTATAGGGGGACAAACGATCAAAAAAGCAAATTCAAACATTTCAATGACTGACGATGCCTTTGAAAATCAGCATAATTGTGCCGATGCCTTGCCCTCCTTATCGCCTCCCCCCAATGGGCCACCGGCTACTCACAAACCGCATGAAACGATAGGTTTCAATTAAGTGGTATCAAGTGAGCGAGATATATCGTCGTGCCAGCCCAATTCCGTTGCATAGGAGGCAACGTTGCATGCATCGACTCATTAAATATCCATGGAGTATATTGTAGGTATATTAAACATATTTAGTTAATCAGGTAATTGGGTTGTCGCCAGATAACCAAAACGTTGGTAATTCAATTCATTTGTTAATTAATGTATTGGTGTTTACGCGTTTCAAATATTTTGTCAAATATTTGTTAGCGTCCGATACAAACTAGAGAACGTTTAGATCCTATTTCACAGGCTTCAATTAGTTGTCATGACTATCCCACCGAACATAAGTATCAGATGATATTACAAATTTCTTTTCCACAGGTTCAATTGAAAAGAAACTGTAAAATTAATTATTACCTAAGTAAGTTTCGAGAGGGTTCGAGCGGCGACTAGTCTAGCCTCTTGATTAAAATTTAAAAAGGAACACACTTTTATTCTTTAACACAGTTTACGTATAAGAAGTATTTCTATACGATCTCTCACAATTTGCTCGTAAACAATGACGTCAAATGACAAATGAATGAGTAATTTCTGGAATTTTTTGGCGTCCTGACCTTAATTATGATTAGTCAAAGTGATTGATTACGAGACATTTCTCATGCCTTCAGTAACTTCAATATTAATTGAAACTGGATATCGAGTCAGTTTTGATTGTCATCTATTCGATATGAAGTGTATCTGATAGTCTGTGGTGATTATAGAATCTATTCAACAAATAATAAACTTATTGAATGTCTCAAACATTTTAAAGTTTATTTGGGCGATTACTTAAATTTTATAAGTAGGTTTTTGTTTTTTTTTTATATTATGAGTATTTCGCGTTTATGGCACATTATGCAGTTACATTGCGTGTTTTAACACTACAAATACATACTTAAACATACTGAGTTGGTAATACACAAAATATTGACTACTAAATGTGTTAGCTCGACGTTTCGACTGAGTTGTGTCAGTCGTGACATACTTATTTATCATGTAAAAACCTGTAAGATAACTACAAAATTGTAATTATATTTTTTCAATAAATCTTATTAATAAAAAAACATAACATGAATTTTTAATGTATTTTTATGGAACCAGAACCTTGATTATCATTTTCCAAGTACATATGGTTATAGATGGAAACTGACATCCATATCATCTAAAAATATTCAGCTTTATGTGAATTGTTCTTTCTTAATCACCTCGTAGCAGTACCGACCGACACTGCGCCAGTTGTAAAACAGCTCAGTATGCCGTGCATGTCACGCCAGAGGTCAAATCCCACGCAGGTCATAGATGTTTAACTATCTATTTCTATAATAAAAGCAAAAAGTTCTCCTTCACCTGTTCGAGCTTTGCTTTATTCAAGTCAATTTTAAATGTATTAAAAGATTCATTCCATGCACTCCCAACGAATGCAATATTATGGCCACCTTCCTTTTTTCCTCTGATTTATCCAATTCCGCGGCTAATAAAGATATTTCCAACGTCTGGGTCCATCTTTTAAAGTTTTCGGCATTACTATCATTAAATTTGCACTAACTTTAAATTTGTTCAACGGATTCTGCTTGTTTATTTGGCTGCCGCCTTGGTCTCCCATTTGCAAGTGAAAGAGTATACGACACGATGGCTGACGGCGACACCAGAATCTAATAAGATATATTGTTCTTGAGCTTCGCCATTGCCGGCTATAGGGGTCTGTGGATTCTTCTACTTCGCTGTCACTACGTTATGTCCCTCAGTGCTGCGTGCGCGTGTGTCAAGCTAGGTAATGCCAGAAAGGAATATGCATAATCCATTGCTTTATCTACAATTCATGTATACACTACTATATGTTACCCTCACGCTGCGCCTTACAACGCGGTACTGAATTAGTAAATACTATTTTAGTTATCTGGGTGACAGATGACACCGTGATGTAACAAATAATTAATATAATTTATAAAATCATATTGAGTATATTTCCGTTGTCTAGCACCTGTAAACAAGTGCTTACGGTACTTAGCACAGGGCTACGCTAACGTAGTGGAGGAAGTCCACAGATATTATTATTGTTATTTTTGTTAGGGTTATTAAAGATGACAAATGGCCATACAATACGTCTATCACAGGAGTTCGCCTTACCAGCTCATCACTGAGAATAATATCTTGCTAGAATTTTACTTTAGACTAACTTATACCACGGGAACTATGTAGGTACTACGTTATAAACTTCTTAACTCAGTTCGGACCTTTACTTGACTCCTGTTATAAATTAGATTATTTTGTCCTTTGAAATATGTAATTACTTCACCGCTCAGTATAAATGTTTTTTATAGTATCATGGTCAAACGATTAATTGCGATATAGTGACCACCTCTTTAAAAATTTTGCAATATATCCCTCTTCCCACCAACAGGGCACCAGAAACTCACAAGTTGCAAGAAACACGACATCGTGGCTGTCACTTTGCGGAAATATTATATAATCGAGGTACATCTCCGGTATGGACACTAACTTTTACCAAACATAGTGTAATAAGAAACATGTAGCTGGATTACCCCGTAGTGAGCGACTATGGACGTTTTCAGTCCTGTACATGTGAGGGATAGGGAGTGCACATATATTACTGCGTCCTACGCTACCTATTCACTGTATTAATCTTATTTCAAATTCTTGCCAGCTCAAACAAACCTCCTGGTTTGACCTTCTTCTTTGATTTATATATACACATATATATATATATATATATATATATATATATATATATATATATATATATATGTGTGTGTGTGTGTATTTTTGTGCCCTCACATTTGGACAAACCTACGATACCTTTCCGCGGTCTACCTCTACCTCGTTTAGGCGCTACTGGCTGCGGAAGTAGTGTCATTATTTGAATATCGTTCGTTCCATACAACGATTTACCCACCACTGGCTCCTTTGCCCCTTATTACAGTACAGCCTACATGTTGCAAGGAGCCCATGGGCTGGGCCAAACCAAGAACGTGTTAAGTTAGTGAGAAGCGCGCAGGACGATTTCGTAGTGAACCATGATGAGTCTTGACTTTTTTGTTTTCCCGGGACTGAGCAAGAGGTATCACAGTTTGAACAACTCTTTATAGATATTAACCGGTGTAGCCCAAATTTGGCTTCACATTTACTGTTACAGGAATATAAAAATAACATTAAGATAAGATGACATAATTTATTTCTTTTACTTTTAATGGCATATTTCAGGTTTTTAGTTTGTCCTGGGTCATACTGACCAGAACATTTTCTATAGAATCTGTTAGCAACACAAATTTATGTCTAATATATTTCCTTAATAAACATATGACTATAAGCATTACCCTATTTCTAACGCAGTCGGATATAAAGAAGTCAACATTCATCCAAAATCGCATCCATTTATGTAAGGCTATTTTAAATATTTACTTAATATTAAAATTATGTTAATCCTAAAACAGAAGAAACGACATCTTAAAATATATTTTAATGTACCCAGTAACACTCACTATCATAATATTAACAGGACGAGTCTAACAACACATTTTATGTTAAAATTTCATTGTATGTTGAACACACACACATACACACACACACACACACACACACACACACACACACACACACACACA
>JAFELO010000373.1:92132-105352 GCA_017140195.1 Eumaeus atala | reverse complement strand
TATCAGATCTGTCTGAAACAAAGAATTAATTAATTTTATTTACTGTCAGGCAACTGATAAATTATTTACAAGGCATTGAGCACAAAATATACTAAAGCATAAATTCGTCTAATTGAGTTCCTGATTGGAAATTAGAGCCTCTTACAATTGAAGTTTGCCTCAAATTAGTTACCTATTTGGGCCTTGTTTAATGATTAACGCAAATACGAGGGTGGATTGAAAAGCATTCGGCCTAATCAAGAAAATAAACAAATACTAAATCATGTATGTTTTTACTTTTCAACATATTCACCACAAAGTTCGATGCACTTTTGCCATCTCCAATTTCAAGCACTTACACCGATGAGAAAAAAAATATTCTTCCTTAGAGTCAAAATATGCGTCTACTGCTGTTTTGACCGCGTCGTTTTTCGAAAATCTTTGACTTGCCAAGTGTTTTATTAGGTTTGGTAACAGAAATAAGTCTGACGGTGCCAGATCAGGTGAATAAGGCTAATGCGGCAATAGCTCAAAGCAACAATTGTGGATTTCAGCGACTGATTGCTCAGGCGTGTGAACATGGGCGCTTCACTGATGAAACAAGACTTTTCTTCTGGGAATTCCTGCACGCTTTTATTTTACTTCCTCTCGTAAACGATTTAGAACGATACAGTAGTAATCATAGAGTATTGTCTAACGCCAGAGTCGCCTGACTGAAAAAAAATATAAATAGAATATGTTTGTTCTCTGCTACACAATACCGGAGATAAAATAAACATGTAGAAAATAAAAACTGAAATATAGTAGGAATTTAGGTATTATTGATTGTTAAAGTCCGTTTACATCGACAAAATTGGCGGGAGGTTAGTTCGCCTTCCTTCGGGAACTCGTGCTTTCTGGTCCCCCGCCAAATCCATCCTAGGGAATTTTGTTCAGCCATCCTTACCATCTCTGCACAGGAACGATGACTCGTTGGCCCATGCCGAAGAAGAGAATACCGATCTCCTGTGCTCTCTATTTGCGTCCAACTCTACTTTGCATGACCGTGGAAATCCACCGCCTACTACCCGGCGGTGTGAACACTCAATACCGGATATTGAGTTTCGGCAGTGTTATGTGCGCTAAACGCTACTCTCCTCGGACATCCACAAGTCGAATGGGCCTGATGGCATCGCGCGTATAGTGCTGTGGATATGTGCTTTGGAGTTGACACAGGTGTTGACGCATCTTTTCCGAAACTCCGACTCTATTGGCGTCGTCCCTAGGTCTTGGAAGACGGCTGTGGTTCACCCGATTCCTAAAAAAGGTGACCGCTCGGATCCATCGAACTACCGACCTGTTGCCATAACCCTTTTGTTCTCCAAAATTATGGAAACCATAATTCACTGCTAGCTCCTGCGTTATTTAGAGAAACGCCAAATAATTAGCGACCGACAATACGGTTTCCGTCAGGGACGCACGGCTGGCGACCTACTGAACGCACCGGCGGGAGGAGGCAGCTCATACAAAGGGGGAGGCACTGGCCGTTAGTCTGGATAAAGCGAAGGTTTTTGATCGGGTCTGGCATAAAGCGCTCCTTTCGAAGCTTCCATCTTACGGACTGCCTGGGAAACTATGCGACTGGATCACTAGTTTTTTGACAGATCCCAGCATCCAAGTCTTTGACGACGGTGCCTGCTCGGACCTCAAATCTGTCATTGCTGGTGTTCCACAAGGGTGTGTTGTGTCTCCCACGCTGTTTCTTCTGCACATCAATGATATGCTACAAACCAGCGGCATTCATTGTTTTGCGGATGATAGTACTGGTGATGCACTATACACTGGCCGTTCTAATATTTCCCGGGAAAACGTCACAAAGTATCGAAACTAAACTGTGTCTGAAGTCGAGCCTTTATTGACGAAAGTCTCGGAATGGGGCCGACAAAATTTAGTCCAATTTAACCCCAAAAAGACACAAATTTGCGCGTTTACCGCAAAATACCCCTTTCTCCGTATCTCCTCGCTTCAAAAATACCTCCACAATGGCCTCAGCTTATATCAGGAGTCTCGGAGTCGACATTTCGAGCAACGTTCAATTCCGCAGTCATTTTGAGGTAAAGGCTAAATTAACCTCCAAGAAGCTGGGTGTGCTCAATAGGGCGAAACAGTACTTCACGCCATATCGTCGGCTGCAATTGTACAAGGCGCAGGTCCGACCGCACTTGGAGTACTGCTCTCACCTTTGGGCTGGTATCCTCAACCATCGACATCGACGTAGATCACCTTGATTCGTTGACGACCAGGTTGTTTCCGTGCAGCTTGATCCTTTGGCATTACGAAGAGATGTTGGCTCGCTCTGCTTCTTTTCCGCATCTACAACGGGGAGTGTTCTGAGGAGTTTCGGATTAATACCAGCAGCAGAATTGTACTCTCGGACATCACGGCGGAACTCTAAGTTCCACCGCCACCACCTGAATGTCCGAAAGTCTACAACTGTACAACTGTGTGTCAAGCGCAATTTCCTACCACGCACAACTTCGATGTGGAACCAGTTGCTACCGTAGGTATTTCCGAATCGATACGATATGGGTGTATAACTTTATTGTTACGATACGTTGTGTATAACATTTGATCTGTTCCAACTCACTGACGTATTAAAAAAAAATTCATTCTGTTTTCGAACAGGGGCGGGTGGGGTAGCAGAGTCTCCTAAATGGGCCACACGAAAGTCATAAACCACAAAAAATGCAAGAGCTATATAATATTGGTTAGCGGTTTAATTCGGTTGCATTTCTTTTAACTAATCCAATTAGCAACTGTCCCGGCCAATTGACCTGCAATGCAGCATAACACTACCACTTATATATGATGCTTTGACTTTACCTTATAAGACTTCAAAATGAAAATCTTTTCTTTTTATAATACTCTTTTTATTGATATACATTTTTATATATAATTCATTTCGTTTTCATCGTAAATTTTCATAAAAATTTGAGGAATCAATGAATTGTAGGACACACAAATTCAATTACGGTACGGTTATAGCAATTAAACTCGAACTTATAGCAATATTGACCGAAGGATATAAAGATCGGCTTATGATTAAAGAGGAGAGATTAAATTTTCTTATTATATCGATTTTTCTTTAGCTCCTTTTCCTAATTGCCACTTGGTAACGTAGATATTTCACTTTGCGAACGCCAACAATTCGATTGGCGATTGACATCGTGATCGTGGCCGAGCCGTACCCCGAGTCCTCCAGTCCAAGCTGGGCTGGGGACACCGACGGCTCGGTGGCGATTGTGGTGCGGACTGGAGCCAGCCACGTAGTCGAAGGAGGAGCCGTGGGTTCGTGGCGGCAGTTCGGGAAGAGGTTGCCTTCGTAGAGGTTCACTTCTCTCCGAACCGCAATCTGGCGGCCCTAGAACGGTTTCACGAAGTTCTAGGGCCGCTGGTAGGGCAGCTATCCCCCCTCAAATGTGTCCGTGGCTTGGGACCTCAATTCCAAGTCCACAGCTTGGGGTAACTCGGTCACGAACCCGAAAAGGAGGGAGGTGGAGACGTGGGCGACAGCTGCCGGAATGTCCTTCCTCAATATAGGGACCGTCCAGATATGCATGCGGTGTTCGGGAGGTTCCGTGGTGGACGTCAATTTCGCCACGCCGGCCATCGCACGGTTCGCGATGTCTCCGCCCTCCGTTCATCCGATGTCAACGTCGTTGTCATCTAGGGGGAAGAGCCGGTTTCCGCGTTGGGCGGTCACTAGGCTCCACAGGGAGCTCGCAGAGGAGGCCGCCATTGACGGCCATTGGGGTCTCCCGCCGCAGTCGGAGTTAGGGGAGACTTTTGGGGTCTCCTCCTCCCCGGGATGGGCGTGGTATGTTACGCCATAAAATGACTATAAGGAGGCGGCGCGGCTGGCTGAGGTGGGCGTATGAGAAGCATGGCCCATCTGCGCACTGCGCAGAGGGTCGCAGTAACGTCAAATCGGGGGTAACGTGGGCTGCAGCTACAGCCCTAATCGGCGATCCTTCGTGGGAACGTTGTCACGATTGTGACGCGGCGGTGGCCCAGCACACCCTCGAGACACCAGCACACACCCGAGATGGGCGGCGCTATGTTACGAACGACATCAGTTGTCGGAGGGGACTTGTTAAAGTCTAGCATCATCGTAGCAATGCTCGGTAGTGATGAGTCCTTACAGGCGATGGCTTCCTTCTGCGAGACCGTCATATCCCAGATAGAAGCGGGTGTGAGTCCCTGAAGAGGTGAAGTCTGGCCTTTTAGCCGAGGTCAGCCAGTCGCTAGAGGGGACCTTTTGCCTGCAGATCCGGGACCCTCCATTAATAGTGGCTGAAGATTCCCGTAGGGGTTTAGATGGTATTGATACTCAATTGCCGAGTCCAACATAGGCCTGACGGTCTACCCAAGCTCTCAGGTATCTTGCGGAAATGCATTCCCCTTCTTCACCAAAAAAAAAAAGGTATTTCACTCTCCCCAGAAATTGGTTCAATGGTGTATGATGGCTCCGAAGCCTTTTAACCCAGGCAAAATCCATTGAACCGAAGAGGTTCCTCTTTGTACCTGTATTATAGGTAGAGGTGATAAAGGAGCAGCAATTTTTCGCACGATGTAAGGGACCAGGATGGGAATCTCACCCCATTGCACTGTCCCATATTTGCTGGGGCTGTACTGTGGTACGAGGCATCGGTCTCTTAGGCTACCCGTCCATGTGCCCAGATGATTTATTGTTCCGGGCACCTTACCAAAGACGGCACTGATGGCACCCGCGGTGGTACTTGCTGGTATTCGCCACAAAAGTGTGCCGCGAGCCCCACACACCATTGGACCACCCCCCCCTACCATGACTATCGCTAAGCGACGGTATCATCCGTGCACTTCCCCAGTCGTGCTATGCACCTGTAAGAAAATAATTCATATTTTTTATGGGCGTCGGTAGTTGTCAAAAGAACCCAATTTCTCGTTTGCCACTATAAAAAACGATACGCAGACTATGGCTTGCACGCACACACTGCACGTGCCCATGTAATGCATGTAAGTGACAATTTCATTTACGAGTAGTTTTAATTTATGCACCTACATAAATAATATTGGCTCAGTCTAGCACGAAACCAAGGTGAGGGAAAAAAATAGAGAGGCCTTTGCATAGCAGTGGAGCACGGCAGGATAATAGTAATAATAAAAACCTACACACAGCTTTTTATGAAACTGAAAAGTCGATTTATGGACGACCACTAGTGCATTAAAATCCGACAACCATGCAGGCTGTAGTAGGGAACACAGACGAACATTTCCCCCTTTCTGGCGTATAAACGTACAATTTTTTCTCAGTATAATATAGCTAAGAGTATTTCTAGGCATTGTTTTGAAGAAAAATATACAAACTCGTTTGTATAAATCGTAAATTTTGAATTGTCGGTATTTCTGATAGATAGCCGGCCAAGAAATCCTTGGAAGCGGTTCAGAATCCAGATTGGTTCAATTGTGTTTTCAGTCGTGTTAATAATACAAAGCCTCAAAACATAATAAAGGTAATTCTTGTAAACTTGTAGAAGCCAAGACAAACAGTTATTAAACAGTTGGCTTCAATAGATAGAAACCAAGTTATGTAACCAAATAAATAAAAGAAAAATTCATTTCCTTTTATTGAAACCAACTGAGAGTGATGTCTATTTCTCTCTTTCTCAAACAACTTTGTAAGAGTTTCTCTAACATGATACCGTAGTAAATATTTACTATCTTGAAAAATTACATCCATCTACTTCCTATACTAAATATTGGTTATAATGTTTAACATATTTTAAAAATATAAATTATCAAATTATATACATACCGATAGTACCCCTCGCTCACATGCCATAAAACACAGTACCAATGTTTATAAGTTGTGAATGACCAAAAATGCAAGTAAGAGATAGTACCATGCTGCGTTGCAGCCGAATTGGGACGGCATGAACGGGGAACTGCCACACATTATGCTTCCGGGATTAATGCAATTTGTGAGTAGCTGTTAACTCATTGGAGGGGAGGGGAACGAATGAGAGAAGAAAAGCAACGCTTCTGAATAAAAAATATGTCGATGTCTACGGGCGCGGTACTAATCTAAAGGATCCGGCAGTTCTGGAAAAAAATCCATGAAATCCATATGGTTAATAATTTTGTACCAATTTGGTACCATCGTTTTAGTGATCGTAATTTATAAAATCGATTAATATACCAAATTAATCAAACTTGGGCTTATAATGGAATTAAGCCATTTTTGAAACAATTTCCCTTGATAGTGAGCGGTCGGCTGAACAAGGCCTGTCGAAGTTTAACCTCGATAAGTTTGTCATTTGTTACTTCACTGACTTTGGTGTATAATAAAGTTTTTCAATTATTTAGTATTGACGAGGACAGTCGTGACCCCTCCAGGGTTGAAGCCATGTCGTGGCTATAGGACTCTGTGACCTGGGGTGAGTCAACTTTTATCGACACTACGGATGTAAGTATGGAAATATGCGGCTGCCTATGGGAAGCACCTCGAGTGAAGTGAATTGTACCGAGCTTCTCTTTGTAGTCCTCTTATAAGAAGAGGGGACTAAATATTAGGAGGAAGAAGCGCTTTTGCGCACGGAGCAAGGGGTGAGGATGTGACCTCACCCTATTGCTCTATCCTAAAGTTGGCGGGGTTGTCCTGTGGTGTATGACGACACATCTATCGAGGTTTTATCGGTCCCTTGGGGGACCTAAGAACTAGGACTAACCATCGAGGTGCCCTGACGTTTTGTAGTTCTGGGCTATCTTGCCAATGGCAACAATAACTGGAATCGTGATGGCTTTAGTGGGTATGCGGCACTGTAATGTGTCGCGTGCGCAACACGTAACTGGGTCCACCCAGAGCCAGTGATGGCGCATACATGCGTTTTGTCGCGTTATTAAAGAGGATACTCGCGAAATTGACAACATATGGTGATCATGGGGAGCCGCTGGATGAGAGCAGTTTGTGGCCGTGACTTGTTGCATCTACACTGGAATATTTTTTCTGATAAATTTGTCAGTAATTCTACGTTTTACGTACAGGATGCGATATTATCTGTTGATAATATTTTTGCCGATGCATATTTATACTTAACTAAAATATGTTGCTAGTCACGTCCTACCCATTTGTCTATTTTTTATTTTTCTGGTCTCCATTTAATGAATTGAGAAGAATAGAATAGAAATAGAATAGAATAGGTAAATATTGTCCGTCAACAAAGAAATGAAGAAGACTGGATGCCCAATAGTCACAGCAGAATATGTTTTATTCGTTTTAGAAATGACGATAAATATATAACCAACAATAATAAAATACTTATAAAAGCAAACCTCGTGTATGTTTCCGTCACATGTCGGTGATAGGTAAAAAGTACAGTTTCCATCTAGTTAATCTGTGTTTTAAACGCGCCATGATTGGCTTGAGTCATCAAGTTATTTTGAATTGAAAGACGACAAAGCGAGACACATATTTGTCTCTTTCTTGTGTTCGGTAATTAGAACGCTGTCTCTTTCCTCACGTTAAAACGCTTTCGTGATTATAAAATAATATGATTATATATATGCGTTACCGGGGCCAACATTTTGCGTATTCTCAAGTAATATATCTACCCTCTTTACTTATATAATCACAGGTGTTTAAGTTGTTTTTACAAAGTGCACAACAATAACAAAAACAAGTGGTTTCAAGACGCTCACTGTATATCTTGGCAATTTTCTATGACTATATAAACATCACACCTGTAACTCTTTTTTTTTTGTTTTAATGAAATAATAAAGGTAAGGCAAACAAGTAAAACGGAACCTTTTTACGATTCCGACACCCATGAACAACCACATAATTACGATGCCGGTGTGTTGCCCTCTTCCAGCCCCGAATGGGCGCCTTATCACCGTTTTCATTTCACCGCACTTCATTAAACCGCACGGCGACACTGAAGATGTCACTTTACGACGGTATTGTGTGAGCGAGAGGTATCTCCCCTATCGTGCCGGCCCAATTCCGTTGCATAGGAGTATGTAGTGTCACACAATATACATGGCACTGGCTCCTCTTATGCAGCATCGCACTGCCTCTTCCTAAACTACGTCGCTTATTCAAGACAAACACACCGTTTATCTTTTCGAAACAAAGTTACGCTATTCTGCTTGACTATAAACCAGACTTTCATTTGTTATATATAGAAGGAGGAACCATAGAATAAAATATATTAAGTGTTATTATTATGTTTCTAAAATATACTACAGAACTGCAAGAGGAAACCTTTAGTGATGCACAGCAGATGTAGAGGTGTTGACCTATCCAGATCGTTGTCCCGAAGGGCCAGCAGATACTAACAGATACTAATTGTAAGGCAATGTGTTAGGGGTTGCAACTGAATTAAACATGCAGTGCCGGTCCAACGCGGCTGCCATACAACATACCTTACCCACCTCTAAATAGAACGACTCGTCTAAATAGAAAGCCAAAGTATTAGAGAACGGTCGTGGATGTAAGTAGTAAGCACCTAAAAGCAATATCTTTAAATTAGTTTTGTTTTATTTTTTTCAATATCACTTCTGAAAAATATTTCAATTATTTCCTTTAACATCAAATATACTTTTTTCTTCAATATTTACTGGGGTCTTTATCAAATACGATATGTCAACCCTATCGTTACTAAAACATATTTTATACACAATTAATAGGAACATGGAAAATAATTTCGCTGTTTAAATATTCGTATTAAATTGCATAACCTTTTTGTTACGTCTATTTCAAAGATGAAAGTCTTTGTGTTAGATAAGGTAATATAATGAAGTCTCTGTATGTAGGACTGTAATAGTCCAGTTAGAATTTAAACAAAATTCTCTAATAGGGGAATCTCTTCCATTATTGTTCTTGACACAATCCATCAGCAAATCCAAGGCAGGTATCCAAGGAGGAGGTAGTGCCATACCTAGTGCATGACACTACATCCTCCTATGCAACTGAATCGGGCCGGCTCGACCGGGGAGGTACCTCTCGCTCACATAATACTACCGTAACATCATACTACCGGGACATCGTCAGCTACGTGCGGTTTGTGAGTAGCTGGTGGCCCATTGGGAGGGCAACGCAGCGGCATAGTAATCATGTGCATATTCATGGGCGTTGATAGTCATAAAATGATCCGATTTCTCGTTTGCCCCTCTATTTTATAAAAAAAAATGTCGTACACCTACGATTTTATTGCACGATTCAAAATTACGTGAAGTATTTTGTCCTAAAGAAAACAAAATTTGAAGTTGGAAAGTGCCCAGAACGATTATAATTAAAACAGACAACATAGAAATGAAAATTGAAATATCATTAGTGAGTTACAAATTGACCAAGGGAAAGATTTAGATTTAGCGGTAGGGAAATTGTCTCACAATCAATCACTTTATATTGGCGTTCGGTAATTAAGGTCAAGACGCCCAGAACTAGAAACTTCGTGAATTCCTTGTTTACGGCAACTTCCAATTAATATAAAATTATCGTCAACCAGCTCTAACCTGTAGTTACAACTATCAATCAATTTCCGTCCCACGAGAACCTAACGGAGGGGGAGGCTGAGAGGAGGGCAACATGATAATGATGAGCACGTCAAGGTACATTGGTATTTGTCAAAACGCTTCAATTCGTTTGCCCCCTATACTATTAAAAAATAATCATACACCTTAAGGATGAAAAGTATTTTTAAGCCAATATTTGAGTAACTTTTGACACGAAGAAACATGACTGTAATGTCAAGGTAATTTTTTTAAAACAAATAAGTATATTTACGTAAATAATACGAGTAGTCCTCGAATACGTGTACCTCGTGTGTTGTCGCGCACCGCGCCGCGTGCGTTTATACAAAGCAGTGTGAGTGTTTCGTAACTACGTTTCATCGTTTCTGACCAAGGGAACGATGACGTCTGCTACTTAAGTTAGTTACGCTTCAGTTATAGAAACCATTTCGTTCCCGACAAAAGATCAAGCAGTGTTTATAGATTCAGCTGATGACGCTCCTATAAAGTACTATGCCTAAGTGAACACTTAATTATTTCCATAAATATTAAAGCTATCTTTTTTCATAAACATACTTTAAAACGAAATGTCAAAAAAGCAAATTGGGTAGAATGTAAAAAAGATAACTCCGAATGTAATAATTTTCTCGTTACTTCCAATGTTCAGCAAAACTACGACGGATTTCTCGATATAATCAACGGTTTGGCGGACAAATTTATACGAGAGGTATAAATCAATAAAAAATTAGTATCAACATTTAAACCGAAGCCGTGTAACCAAGAATTATCAAAGGCTGTAGCAGAGGGAAGGCCTGCCCTAAAAACACTTTGCAAAAATAGTACAGTCAAGAATTATTTAGTTTTAAAAGAAACAACTGCTTGCAAATTAATTCGTGAGGCCAAATTGCAATCATGGCAAAAGTTATGTGATAATATAAGTACAAATACTGTGAATAATAATAGATAATAATAGATGTGGCGCACACTTTATTGGATAAAAGGATACCCGAACCGAAAATCATGAGGAAGCAGTTTTTTTTAACTAATTTAAACCCTGGCTGTGTTGAATTTCCTCCCTTTGTTCAACGCTAAAACGTTTATGAAATCGACAATAAGCCTCTAACCATGGTTAGACTAATTTCTCTTATTAAGCTGATAAATCTTCAGGACTTGATGGTATAACGCTTATCGGTTCTGCGAGCAATGTGGCCTGCCCATTGCAACTTCCGCTGCCAGATTCCCTGAGCTATGTCCGTTACCCTGGTTCTCTCGCGAATTTCAAAATTTTCTTTAAGATTAGCTAATATAACTGTTATTATCTTGGCCTCCGGATCCGGATAACTTAAAGCCTATTAACACTTATTAAGGATGGAAACTCTGTAATGACAAACTGGTCAAATCAAAGATCTCTCATCTCATCTATCGTTGGCGCTGCATCTCGAATTAATATATATTCTTGTGTTATTTCTGTTATTAATGTGATTCTCAACAGTAATTAATGTTCGTATAGATTTATGTGTGTTTAATATTATATGAAGCTTCCTTGTATTGCGCAGTGTGTTCTCATAATCAAACCGTTTTTTTATTAGTGCTCAGTATTGCATTCGCCTGAGGATAATCCATATATCCTTTGATGAAAGTCGTAAAGTGACAGCATCGCAGTCTCCTTTCGTGCGGCTTATGAAGAGCCAGTGGCCCATTGGGGGATTGTAGGAGGGCAAGGTAACCGGTGGCTAGTGGTTGCGGGGGCATGATAGGAGGGCAAGGGTTCGGCGTAACAATCATGCGAATGTCAATGGGCGTCGTCATCAAAAAGCTCCGATTTCTCGTTCGCCGCCTTATGCCTTAAAAAAAAAGGAAAGAAGGTTCCCATTGCTCCTTTGCCTCTGCACTCTGCAGTTCATTGTTGTACCTCATATGATAAGTCTAATAGATAATTGCTGATTGAGCGCAATTTACGCGCGTTCTGATCTTGCTCTCAAGTTCCCCATTTTTTAATTTAGAATATATATTTTTAATCAGCACGTTGCCATACATAACTTCTTTACTATTTTACTTAAGCTTTCGCCAATAGGCAGCCGCACATTTATACATTTACATTCGTAGTATCGATGGAGGTCAACACTCACCAGACTACTGAGGACCACTGCCAGGTCAAGGAGTTGACCCTCCTTTGTTTCCTTGTTGTACGTATGTGCATCAGTAGTAGTAAGTATAGTCGTAGAATATGATATACACGAATTGAGAAAGTCGCAACACAGAAGTCACGCGGAAAGATGCGGAGTGCCTCAGGGGAGCGTACTCTGGCCTATTTTGTTTCTACATTTAAAATTACATACAAAATTATACAATTAAGTACCTAATGACCTAAAGAAGCTAAGATTGATAATGCTTAAGTATAAATTGTATCAGTGGACATATGCATCCATACATAATTGTTATGCAACCGTTGCCATCCTTCTCTCCATATCACCTAACGGGTCACCGGAATCTCACGTACCGCAAGGAAACGCGACAGAATAGTTATCACCTGGCGGTGTGTATACTATTACATACTATTATACTTTAGATTATTTCTCTTTGGTACTAAACATTGACATTGAAAATTATAGATTAGACCGCTTTGTTACTTTGGAACTACACAGTAGCGTTACATTAGCTATTACTACATATGTTTATGCTGAAATCAGTTCGTTTTGGTAGTGTTATAGTGTGTAGCGTCGTGAGGTCAAATGAAAATTCCTACAACAACTTTCCCTTTAAATAACCGGCAGACATTGAGGATTTTTTATTAGTATGGGGGACAAACGAGAAATCGGAGCCTGTCAACGATTACCGACGTCAATGAACGTCGGTAAAATTATGCCCATGCGTTGCCATCCTTTTTATCTATCCTTTCTACCCCCCCCCCTCCACAATGGGCACCGGCTACTCACGAACCGCACAAAACGCGACACTATAGGCATCACTTTACGGCGGTATTATGTGAGCCAGAGGTACCTCCGTTGTCGTGCTGGCCCAATTCTGTTGGTGCTGCATCTCGAATTAATATATATTCTTGTGTTATTTCGGTTATTAATGTGATTCTCAACAGTAATTAATGTTCGTATAGATTTTTGTGTGTTTAATATTATATGAAGCTTCCTTGTACTGCGCAGTGAGTTCTCATAAACAAACTGTTTTTTTATTAGTGTTCAGTATTACATTCGCCTGAGGATAATCCATATATCCTTTGATGAAAGTCGTAAAGTGACAGCATCGCAGTCTCCTTTCGTGCGGCTTATGAAGAGCCGGTGGCCCATTGGGGGATTGTAGGAGGGCAAGGTACCCGGTGGCTAGAGGCACCGGCTACTCACGAACCGCACGAAACGCGACACTGTAGGCATCACTTTACGGCGGTATTATGTGAGCCAGAGGTACCTCCGTTATCGTGCTGGCCCAATTCTTTTGCATATTAGGGTGTAGTACCATGCACGATGCATGGCTCTATCTCTTACAAAAAATAACTACAAATGACATGAGTAAAGAGCTACTTATATGATAACATCATATCGAGTAATAAGCATTGTACTAATAATATAAGTTTGTCATTCAGGTGCCTGATTACTTACAGAACATTCTTATAAAACAGTAATATTTTTGAAATAAAATGTTTACATACAAAACTGGTTTAAAGCGTCAGAGATGACCCGACAGACGTCCCATTCTAA
>JAFELO010000373.1:74134-92037 GCA_017140195.1 Eumaeus atala | reverse complement strand
CTGTGCTGAGGTGCCCCGAATCTATCAGCTACAGGACGCCTCGGAGACTGGCCAGTCACTCATAAGGGACCGGACAATATCACATTACGTTATGTAGTGTGCTTCAATAATATAATATTATTTATAAGGGATACGTCATCCCTTTCAATAATATTCAGTAGCAAAACTTGATAAAGATATAAAGCGAATACATGCTCATGCTAAAATTGGTAAATTCTAAAAGACCGATTATAAGTTAATCTTAATTTTCATCTTACTGTATGATACTACAGAAATTCCAATATTTAATATTGAAGAAGAGATCTGAATACCTCCTTGATCGTGGCCCGCGACTGACATTCCAGATGATTGAGGAACGCTATTAATTGACGGCAAATCTACAGCCTGCTATTAATTTATTTTACATTCTTAAGGCCGCTTTCACATGTTCCATATATATAACCGGATATTCTATTTACGATAAATTACATTTGAGAGAGGTTTCACAGGTCCTATGAAACTGGACCTTAATAGTCACACATCTGTTTCTATTGCTCTAAGAACTTTCAGATAATGCATAGTTATATAGCGTCATGCTGCCGTATAGGGCCGGAGTGATCACGGAAATACCTCTTGGAATACTACAGCTGGTTATGATATAATATTCCTATTACAAGTATATTCCAATGAAATAATTACTTTAATTAAAATAAAAGGCATAGACTTATGTTACTAAACATATTACAGAGCTCTTTTACGACCACCGACACCCATGAATATCCACATAATTACGATGCTCTCCTTCGCCCCCATCAATGGACTACCGGCCACTCACGAACCGCACGAAACTCGTTACTGAAGATGACAATTTGCAGTGGTATTATGGGATTGAGAAGTACCTCCCCGGTCGTGCCGGCCCAATTCCGTTGCATACGAGGATGTAATACCTTCATGCCTGTTATCCCCGAAGAGGTAGGCAGAGGTGTGCTAGTACATCCACGTAGGTTTACGTGAACACCCACGATTAGCTAAAGTACCGAGGCCCATGATGTCATAGGTGGCAAGCCTATGGCCACTTCGGGCACATTCCAATCCCGGACAATGTAATGCGTGCTCAGATTAATCTGAGAAACTCTAATAATAATTACCCGACCTGGGGATCGTACACAGGACCCCACGCAGCTAGTGGTTTAACGGGCGACACACGCACCGTTACACCACAGAGGCGATTTAGTGTCTTGCATAGTGCGTCCTACTACTATGCAGCATGGCACTACCTCTTCCTAAAATTCGTTGCATCGTTATCGAGTCGGTACGGTGCCGTGGTACTCTCTCGTAAAAGTTATATAAGACTATACACTTTTACAGGCTAAAAGTTTTGTATAAAATTAAAAACTCTTTATCTCTACTGACCTCCTTATAAAATTATGCGAATCATTAACTTTGTCTAATTTGAACTATGCAGTTGCAATGATCGCGCCTTGCCTACTTTCTAGATAGAAAAATCTCATACAAAAAGTACAAAATGCCTGCTGCCGTTACTGCTTCGCTATCCCACCACGCGAACTTGTTTCACCATTTCTCAATAACGCCGAGATACTTCGTATGAATCAAAGCAGACAGTGTGTGTGTTTATGTGTGTATATAGATGTTTGTGTATATGCATACGCGTGTGTGTGTGAATGTGTGTATGTGTTTTTTTATATAATATATGTTTTATATTAATTTTTTAGTGCGACGAAATATTTGAACGAGTTAGTTGTCATTGCCTTCCGTCTTACTCCTGGGAGGTCACTGAAAATCGGTGGCGGTAAATCTAAGTTCTCCGTCGTATGCCGAGTGTCATCCCGTTCTATGGTCCTAGCACCGCATTGCTGCGCGGATAATAATTAATAATGTCTAAGTGCCCACGGTATCCGTTTTTTTATTTATTTTCTATACGTTTACTTTGTCTGTGGTGCTATGAAACAGAGAATAAATATGTTTCTATTTCTATTACTATATCATGTGATGCGCATTTTTTCTGAAAATACTGACACTAGATACTGTCAAGTTACTATATACTAATAAATGCTTGACCTTTAACATTCAACTTGCATAACGTGTACTTTGTATATAAACTAACAAAGAAGAAATAAAATAACACGAGCGAGCATTTCTCACGTTTCACAGAGGCAGGTAAATCTTTGCTAACGAGTGTCTCAGAGCAAAATGCAACTGCAAAGTGCTGTTATAACAGTGTCTTTGAAAGATTATAACCCTTCAACTACTTCTGGAGCACTTTGAGATGCACTGACTTTTTAGTGAAAACATTGTAACATGTTTTCACTAAAAAGTCAGTGCATCTCTGTTGTTGGAGCATTTTGTTTAAAGATCAGTAGAAGGCAGGGCAATGCTGCATTGCAGCGGACTTGGCCGGTATGAGCGGGGTATCACTCGTTCACATGATACCGCCGTAAAGATAACACCGGTGCGTGTCACGTCTCGTGCGGTTTGCGTAGGCGGTGGCCCATTGGAGGCGAGAAGGAAAGGGCCGACGCATCTAATCATGCGGATGTCTATGGGCGTCGGTAGTAGTCCAATGGCGGAGCCATTTCTTTTCTGCCTCCCTATGATATAAAAAGTAACGGTAATATGCTATGAAAAGATTCATATTAATAATACAGTAAGAATAATAATAATTAATCTGTGGACTTATCCCAACACGTATGCCTATATTTCATACTTTACTGACGTTATCATTGCAGCAGTTGTCCGCTCTACTCGCCTTTTAACCAGATCATTTTGATGAACTTAAAGTGCAATGACTGAGAGTGAGTGTGGTTTTCTGAAATTGGACATCTGGCTCCTAACAGTTAATCTCTGTTAGGTAATATAGTAGGGATGCCCAAAATAATTATTTGTATCGATATGTCGTATAGTAAGCATTCGTACCGATACACGATGTTAGCGTATACCTTTCTATTGATATTATTGTTTTTTTTTTTTAATAAAAACAATTAGGTTAAAAAAATAGATAAGCGGTCAGCTTTCAACCTGTTACGACTAAAAAGCAAAATCAGTGTCCAGAAGGCACCAACGTATCATTATACTTTATTTTCTTCCCTTTACTCAAGAGGTTTCTTTCAAGTCTTCTTTCAAATATACTTCGTACATTTGTTGGATAAATTTTGACCACTGTAATTGTAAAACGAGTTTGTATTATTTATATACATTTAGAAACGTCGTTATAAACACCAAATATTCAAGTGCGAACATGACCACTATTTTATTTCTTTTTAATAATACCATGGACCAAATATTTATTATCTTATGTAGCACACAATCTTTTAGATGCGATATGTCCGGGTAGCGATAGGATACCGCCAAGTATCGTAATGACTTGTATCGATACAAACATCGATATAACGAATGGTATTGTTTCGGTTCACAAAAATATCAATACGTAATGTATGTCCCTATAATATAGTCTTGTATTACCTAACTGTGTTGGCCTGGAACCAGCCTTTAATAACATTTCATGTTATACAATCATACAGTTCCTATAGTGACGAGTAGTAAAAGCACCCGTAATTCATAACTATTAGGACGTACAGTACATTGAACTGATGCCAACGTTTATAAATCATATTCGTTCCTGAGGCATCGGCTAAGTCAACCTACATCAGAGCCCCAACACTCAATCAAAGCCAAACAAAGCGTGAACAGTTGTGGAACTTATATATTTCAAACACCGCCCTTGTGTGTGGTATATTCTGGAAAATCATTATTCATAAAAGGATATTCTTTGATCTCAGACATTGGTTTACAAAAGAAGCAAGATAACTTTTTTTTCCATAGTGTACTACCCACCTCTCGGCCTGACACCACAAAGACAGAAGTTGTTATCGGCTTCGTCAGTCCTGATTATTTCGATGCAGCTATGTTATTTCACTCACGCCTTTCTGGGGAATGACACCACAAATATAGAACTTGTCTTCGGCCTCGTCAGTCCTGAATATCTCGATGCAGCTATGTCGTTACCTATCCCTCTTCTTCGCGTAACATGTATGCGCAAATGTCTTCAATTGTCTATAGCTCTGTTCCGTTATAGCACTGTCTTCCGTTCCATGCCGTCCAACATGATGTTTCGCTCGTTTTTGTACAAGTCACATTCCCACAGTACATGGTCTCTGGTTTCAGCTTCATGACCGCAAGGACACGGTAGCAGGTCACATAACGCCATCAGGTGCAGGCGACTTCTAAAGCACCCGTGCCCTGTTAGTATCTGTGAGATAACGTACTCGGTTTCCTCCCATTGATATGCCAGACGCGTTGTAACTTCTGGAAAGAAGCAGTACAGGTCCCTCCCGTCGGCACACGCGGCCCAGCGTGACTGCCAAGTAGATATGACGTCGTCCGCGTTAGCGGTTTTCTTTTCCTTACGCTCCTTGCCCTTGAGCCCCACACATGCCTCCTGCACGCGTCTCGCTATAAGAGCCTCCAGATCGGCAGGCAGAACGCCGGCCAATACTGGTAGCGCCGCACTGCTGCATGACCTGTGGGCCTTCGTCTATAAAATTAAAGCTGGTCTTTGGGTGCGTAATAATGCGATACGTACAACATACAAGTGAGAGCGTCGACACCAAAGTGCTGCAGCATATGTCAGGTTTGCAACATAGGTTCCGTGGTACAGGAACCTAAGTGCCCGGTACTTCACACCCCACGAGGAGGTAGAGACACGTGAGATCTTCCCGAAAGAGCCGGCGGCCTTCTCGCCCATCAAAACCGCACGCAGCGCAAAGGCTCTAGCATCGTCTAAGTGTACACCAAGAACCTTGGTCACAGATACACTCGCAATCCAGGCACCATTCATCCTATTGGTCGGTCCGCTTTTAAAACGATCCTTAATTGTCATAGTCTGGGAATTGACTGCGGAAAATGTTAGCCTATTACGGGTCCCTCAATACGATAAACTGTTCAAGATCGTGGAAAATTTATGTTCGATAACGGCGACGGTGTCTCGATCGCAAGCGTCAAATCGTCTGCGTATGCCACAAAGCTTAAACCCTCTGGTCTCAGCAATTTAAGGATGTCGTCCAGGAGAAGTTTCCATAGTGTGGGGCCCAATACCGAACCCTGGGGACATCCCATTGTGGAAACCTTCCAAAGCGTGCGGAGGCCAACTGTAAAGCCAACATAACGATTACAGAAATAAGTTACTTTTAACGGTATCATTGGCTACCATGCATTATCTAAGGCAGTAAAATAATCGGCCTTTTGGCCTTCGGATCTGTTAATGACTTGTCCTTTCCCTTTGGCAACACTATAAATGAACCTATCTTCCGGATATCTGGAAAGACCCCATCTCTGATACACGCTGTATACATCAGCATGATTCCTCCGGAACAAACCGTCCAGGCGTTCCTGATAATATTTCGAGAGATTCCGTCTAATCCGGGCCTTGTATTCGGTAAGCTTCTAATAATGTGATCGACTGCACTGTGGGAAGGAGCATCTAAAACCCTACCGGAAGGAGAGCATGCAGCCGCCACTCGCACCTGTCGGTGGTAGCTGTTGTCAAATTCTGTTGTATCATCTGGACATAAGGAGTACAGGATCTGATGCACGGCAGTTTCGATGTTGTCAGATTAACCTTCTACGAGTTCCGCCATTAATGACATTCTTCGGAGGGCGAGATCTACCAGTCGCGGCTCGGATTGCCAAACCCCAAGGATTGTCATTTCACGTCTCGGCAATATGTCTAGAATTTTTAATTTCAGCGTCCTTCATTGCCACTTTGTATTCTTGTCTGGCTACACGTAGGGCTTCCTGCAGTGAGATCTCGACTGTGGGATTTCGTCGTCTCGACTTTTGTCAACATTGTTGTGCGGCCTTGGCTTTACAGCGCAGACGGTCCATAGTCGGAGTCCACCATTCGTAGCCCCTGAACTCCCCATCCTTGCGATATCCGAGGTTTATTTTGGCAGTTTGCGTAAGGTTTTCACTAAACTGCTTGGCAAGTTAATTTGCTGGTTTCCTAGAGTCTAGTTAAACCATCCGCAAACATAGCATCGATCGAAAGTAGGCCCAATCTACCCCTCTCTTGCGAAAGTCTAGACTAAAGGATGGTTCTTCTGTCGATATTAGTCTTGATACTCACCTGATATTCAATTACCTGATGGTCGCTTAAGCTATCACCTTTGTGTACGCACCACTATGATATCGGTACTCCTCTTGTCGTGTTTCACATTAGAATAACCATTTGGTCCGTTGAACCTTGAAGGCTGGCGTAGGTTGTTGTGAATGAATAGACCTCTGCTCAATATGAAGCCCTCCATTTGGGTTTTCCCGTACTCTGTGTCTTGCCCTCGACCCGAGTATTGATGATGTTCACAAAACCAGAGTGGTGAATGCGCATTGCTGTCTACGCCAATCAGTATAAGCTTTCCATATTAGATGATCCAGAACATAACTTTCGTGTTCGAAATATTGCGCTATGTCATGTCCATACTGAAAGTGCTCTGAGATTATGTACATGCAGAAATTTTGGAAATCGATATCCAGGACAGTGCAATATTCGGAACTCAGATGGTGGAGCAGTGTAAACGCAATCTTGTCATTATTGACCAAAATCCCAGCTTTCGGAGTACCTCCACACTGAATCAGTCTTGCTATGCCCGAAGTTGCATAGTATTTACGAACGAGAACGAAATCTAAATTCACTTCACTGGCAGTAACAAGCAGCTCAGATGTAACAGCCTCCGATCCCTGAAGATTGTGCTGTCCTATCGAAATAATATTTCCCTCCTTATCCATATTGAGTCATGTTGACTGCCTGTTGTTCCGCATATATACGAGCTGGGCAAGTCGCAGAGCTGGTTACATAAGTGTTTTGCGCATAAAACGCTTACAGGCAGTGCAGCGCTTACTTTGTGACTGACATTCGGCTTTACAATGTCCTGTATATCCGCATTAAACGCACACCATTTCGGTTGCCCTAGAGTATTTGTCTGGGTGTTCATATTGTTGGCATTTGTTGCAGCAAGTGATACGTAGGTAGTCGCATATATCAGCCTCGTTCCTGCATATATAGACACGACCAAGGCGAACCAATTTATCACGAAGAGCTGATGAACACTCCAGCACGACCGTGGTACGCCCACCGTTACGACCGCCCTCCGTGTAGGCAACCTTGCAGTTTGCACGAACTATCTCTTTGGCCCGTTCAGGATCGTCTGAAAGATTCATGGCTTGTAAGTCTTCAAGTAGGCTATCTTCTGTAGGGTCCGTTCTTAGGATGCGGATGGCCACCATAGGACGACGAGCCTTGTGCTCCGAAGCCTTCAGATTTGGCGGGGCAGCCGCTTTAATTTTCTCGGCGGATGCAGGTGTAGCGGCCCTGACCGCTTTGCTTGAATTGCCTATTCAGCGTATGCTCTGCATTGGAATGCTCAAGCTACCAGGTTTTACTGCCTTCTGCAGCTCGGTTTTGGTGCCCCCAGAAGTCTTTATGCCCTCTGTATTTGGGTAAAGCAGTACTTCTTGACCCTGGTTAGCAGGTATGACGACCGTTGACTGGCCCTGCGGCCGCTTCAAGAGCGATGCGTATGTGATGTGGGCGCAGCTGGAGTGACCGACGGAAATGAGCAGATTTTTGCTGGGTTGCCGGAGCTCACGGTCAGTTCTAGTTGCACGTATTTTAGCTTTGTCGATGTTACTAAGTGTTCAGACTCGGCAATCTTCAGTTATAATGCAGCTAAAACGCTTTGGCTAGTCTGGTTTATAGCGTCCCGTTCTGCAGCATTCATTTTAAATTTAGTTTTGCTGACCATTACGTTTGATACATCCGCAATGCGCCGCAAAGAATTCTGCACGGTATCCAGCATCAGAATTTTGCTTATACCCATCAACCCAGATTCGCTGTTGCCGCGCTAGGGCTCGGTTCTGGTGTAGTACCCGCCATTGGTGCAGAAAGGATCCCCGCAGCAGGAGGATCCAAAGCCGGTTGTGAGACTATGCGGCGCTCCTCACAGCTCCTGATCCGTTCCTGCTCTTCCTCAGACGACGTAGTTGGTCTCTTATGAGGCCGCGAGCTTCCCGTGCTTAAGTCCATGGTGGCGGTCGATGAGCTGAATCCGTGCGGAGGAGGCCGAGCAAGCGATGTCCTGGGAGCGAATCCCGCCTCATTGACGATCGACATAAGCTCCTCAAGCTCCGGAGACTTGCGACGAACTTCATCTGCCATATCACCGCCTACTCCTAACTGTCCTACTGCTATCAAATTTTAAAATATGAATTAATAAATAAAAACAATAATAAATATACACTAATATCAATATAGAGATACTGTTCTTTTTTTTCCAAATAGTGGTCTTCTTTTTAATCTGACAACACTTTCTAAGTGCGTCTATTGGCTAACAGATGATGCTATTTGCTAGGAAACCCATTCAATAACCTAAGAGCGCATATTTTCCATAATTTTAAGCAGAAAAAAATATTTAAAACTATTATTAAAGAATTAAAACTATTACAATAATGGCTTAATATTTAGATAACGTGTCCTTTCACAAAATAAACTTAATAAGTACCTTAATGTAGAAAAATAAATTCCTTACTACGCACTTTGCACTTACGAATTAATTTTAGCCACGAAAACGTATTGATTTCGCAAACTGATTTATTCCTAGGATAAGAAATGTAGAAAAAATACCACTTTTTCGAAATTAAATATTTAATAGATTTGTGATGCGCGAAGAGAAGCACAATACTGCTTCATCGGATTGCTATGACTCCTCGTCTGGCTACGAGTCTAGGTGTGGGATCGACAGAGGGACCGACTCCGCTCCTTCTCGCAGATGTGAAAGATCCCGATATGAGGGCGCATTTTCTTAGCTAAAAGAATTCTTAAAGAAAAACCAATAAATGTCTTAAATAATATTATGGAACGAAGTCCTAAAAACTTATTGTATGTGATCAAATTTCTAAAAATCTATAAAAATGATTTTTGTGCGATTTTCACCAATGGATAGAAAGATTCCTTAGGAAGATTGTAATATATAAATTAAACAGTAACAATCCAGTATTATGCACGACCAAAGCCGGGGCGGCTTGTAATAAATAAGGTAAACCGACGGACGCAACTTGCTAAAATATATACACTTTATGTAATATAAATAATATATTTTAAAATAACATTTTGCGTAGCAGCGGTAGTTTCCATATACTGTACTATGTATCACAACGCAGCTATCAATATATCAATCACTTTGATCAAATATCTCAGCCTGGAATGCTGTTCAGAACAGAAGAATCATTAATTGCCAGCACCTTATGTTAATAGTCTCAACTTTTCGAGAATTCTTTATGTTATGTTATAACAATTAAATTATGTTTCTTTATAGTACAGGGGGACAAACGAGCGCTTACCCACCTCCACCCAGGAGCTAAAACACTGTCTAGCTTAACTTTAATCTGGATTGTTCTTTTCCCTTTTAAAACATAAAACTTTATCATCACACGAATTTCGTTTCTTTCCATTCTTGAGATAATTTACGGGAGAGAAAGTTTTAGGTCCCCTCACACAAATACGTATTTGTCAAAAGTTGTCAAACTCCATGAACGCGGTCCGAATTGTTACCGCATCCCCCCCATTCCCCAGATCAGGCCCCGTGCGACTTACATTTATTCTCGAATCTCAAGAAATGGTTAGTTGGCCGAAGATTTTCATCCAATGATGATGTCATTGTCGCTGTAGATGAGTATTTTGAGATGTTAGAATACATTTCACTAAACATTGTAAATAAATATTCAAAAATACCGTCAAGCACAACACAACAGACGTGTTCAACATTGTTAATCAATTAATTAATAAAAACTAGTAATAACTTGTAAAATTTAAAACTGTATTTTATGTGAACTTGGTCTCGTGAGTTACATATTTTGAACTACGAGTTTACCGCTTGTCAGTTTAATTCCAATCATTAAACAGTAATGACATTTTCTAAAAATTAAATTCACTTCACAAAAAAATATAACATTTATTTATCACAAATTAATCAGTGGTTATCATCAAAAACGGTGATCTCAACTATTTTAAAATATGTAAACAATATCTACCGACCGAAAAGTGTCACATTAATGAAACAAAGAACATTCAATTCATGGTCACGGTAACTTACTTCATAGATTCCAGACCTCGGGCAGTCATCGCCAAGCTTCGCACTCCTCGTCATCATAAACGTGAAGACACCAATTTATTATAAACGTGGAGACACCTAGTTATTATAAACGTGGAAACACCTAGTTATTAAAAATAGGAGATACCTAGTTATTATAAACGTGGAGACCACTAATTATTGTAATCGTGGAGACACCTAGTTATTATAAAAGTGGAGACACCTAGTTATTACAATCGTGCAGACACCTAGTTATTACGAACAGGGAGATACAAAGTTATTGTAAACGGAGAGACACCTAGTTATTGTAATCGTGGAGACACATAGTTGCTATAAACGTGGAGAAACCTAGTTATTATAGACGTGGAGACACCTAGTTATTATAAACGTGAAAACACCTAATTACTGAAAACGTAGAGACACCTTGTCATTATAAACGTGAAAGTTTAGCCCCACGAGCGGCGAAAAATTCGACATGCCTTGTCGTTTGTTGCGGTCACCCACTGCTTCAGGGATTTTCGGGATTTGTTTACAAAATAATTTGATCTACAGTAAGCTTCTGTAAGCCGATTAGGAAACACTTTGCTACTCTTTTCGAAATTTAAAACTACTAAAAGCTCTAAAACAAAACTTAAATTTGAGCATCTGGTGTTGAACGCACAAAGAAATGTTCAGCATTACAGCCCGCATCAGAATTTGTTACTTTAATTATCCCAACATAACACTACGAATAGTTAAACTTTGTTCACTGCATCAATCTGTCAGACAGTGTAGTACAGGGGGACAAACGAGCGCTTACCCACCTCCACTCATGCTCCTGCCCACCTCGATTTTTTTAATTTGTTTGATCGTGTCCGCATTCGTGACTTCACTTGGACGGCCAGACATGTTGGCGTTTTCGCAGCTCTGTCTCCCACGTTTAAGATTGGTTACCCAGGTGTGAATACTTGATGCAGGAGCAGTATTACCTAAAACACTGTAAAGCTTAACTTTAATCTGGATTGCTCTTTTCCCTTGTAAAACGTAAAACTTTATCGTCACACGAATTTCGTTTCATTCCATTGTTGAGATAATTTACCGGAGAGAAAGTTTTAGATCCCCTCACACAAAAACGTATTTATCAAAAGTTGCCAAACACCATGAATGCGGTTCGAATTGTCCTATTCCCCAGATCTGGCCCCGTGAGACTTCCATTTATACTCGAATCTCAAGAAATGGTTAGGTGGCCGAAGATTTTCATTGTCGCCGTAGATGAGTATTTTGAGATTTTAGAATACATTTCACTAAACATTGTAAATAAATATTCAAAAATACCGTCAAGCACAACACAACAGACGTGTTCAACATTGTTAATCATTTAATTAATAAAAACTAGTAATAACTTGTAAAACTTAAAACTGTATTTTATGTGAACAGTGATAGTGACTTAACAGTGACAATAATTAATTGTGGAACTTGGTCTTGTGAGTTACACATTTTGAACTACGAGTTTACCGCTTCTCAGTTCAATTCCAATCATTAAACAGTAATGACATTTTCTAAAAATTAAACTCACTGCACAAAAAATAATTACATTAATTTATCACAAATTAATCAGAGATTATCAACAAAAACTGTGGCCTAAACTATTTTAAAATATGTAAACAATATCTACCGTCCGAAAAGTGTCACATTAATGGAACAAAGAACATTCAATTCATGGTCACGGTAACTTACTTCATAGATCATTATTCCAGACCTCGGGCAGTCATCGCCAAGCTTCGCACTCCTCGTCTCCGTGACAATTTAATTGCGGCAGTGACAAACTTTAACAAAAAAAACAACTGGATAAGCATTTCCACTCAGCATCTAGGAATTGGTAGAGAGCAGGCTCCTGTCTATAAATCAGAGCATCTTACGCCACAAAACAAATCGCTGCATGCTGCAACATGATCAAAAGCAAAATAGTTGGCGTATACATATGTTTGGGTTCAAAGAGGTCGCACATATGTCAGAAAGAACTACTCCAGTCAGGCTATGTTGATTCGATGTCCCGAAGGCTTAAAAAATTGTCCCCAATATCAGTATACCATAAATGATTATGTATAATTAATTCGTTCAAATTCGACATTTACTATCAAAACATTAGAGGCATCAGAACAAAGACGGACATTGTACACATCAATATTATTCAAAATTGTTACAAAATTATAATATTTACAGAAACATGTTTACACTCTAATATTCATAGTAGCGAATTCATTGATTCTAGGTATGTTGTATATCGCAGAGACCGTCAATCCAATATCTAGTAAAAAGGATGGTGGGGGAATAATGGTGGCAATACACAATGATATAAATACTTCTCGTATACAGAATCGTGAAAATGTGTAGACGTATGGATCACGATTGAAGTGAGCATAAACAACAAATTAAGCTCCCTTCATATATGTGTCGTATACTCACCCCCACCCTTAAAATTGGTTCTTCTAAACAAATTCGTAGACAAAATGATTGAAGTAATAAGCGACTGTGATAATATATTAATTGGGGGCGACCGAACATCGTTAACTTCCTGACTTCGAACTGTTATTTAGAAACTGAAAAATCCCAATAACATTTTGGTCCGACTCGGGAATCAAACCCAGGACGTTGACACTGTGGTGAACATGATTTCCACTAGAATACGATGCAGTCAAAGGGACAGTCGATAGCAAATTGACCCTAGAAACAAGTCGCATGATAAAGAGCATACGCAAGAGGTTAATAGCCGGAGCGGCTAACATACAAAGTTTGTATGTGTGTTAATTCTTCTTCAATGCGAAGACTTCAGTCGTGGAGGAAAACCGCGGAGACACCTAATTGTTAAAAATGTGGAGACTACTAGTTATTATAAACGTGGAAAAACCTAGTTATTATGAACGTGGAAAAACCTAGTTATTATAAACGTGAAAGTTTACATGTCTGTTTCATGAAAGAATAATAAAAACTAATTATTATACCACGTTTATAATAGAAATAGACACCATGTTACTATAAACATGGGGACACCTAGTTATTATAAACGTGAAGACACCTAGTTATTATAAACGTGGAGACACCTAGTTATCATAAACGTGGAGACACCTAGTTATTAAAAATAGGAGATACCTAGTTATTATAAACGTGGAGACCACTAATTATTATAATCGTGGAGACACCTAGTTATTATAAAAGTGGAGCCACCTAGTTATTACAATCGTGCAGACACCTAGTTATTACGAACAGGGAGATACAAAGTTATTGTAAACGGAGAGACACCTAGTTATTGTAATCGTGGAGACACATAGTTACTATAAACGTGGAGAAACCCAGTTATTATAGACGTGGAGACACCTAGTTATTATAAACGTGGAGACACCTAGTTATTATGAACGTGGAGACACCTAGTTATTATAGACGTGGAAACATCTAGTTATTATAATCGTGGAGACTCCTAGTTATTATAGACGTGGAGACACCTAGTTATTATAATCGTGGAGATACCTAGTTATTATAAACGTGGAGACACCTAGTTATTAAAAACGTGGAGACACCTAGTTATTATAGACGTGGAGTCGCCAAATTATTCTAATCGTGGAGACACCAAGTGAGTAAAAACGTGGAGACACCTAGTCATTATAAACGTGAAAGTTTACATGTTTGTCATCATTTCACGAAAGAGTAATAAACGTCTTGGTACAAAATTTGACACCGGTGTGAATTAAATTGTAGAATAATATATAAAACATTTGTCGCGAAAAGTGTTATTCTCTTGCAATGACTCTTGCAATGAATGTTTGTAAATCAAAGTTCTCTTCGGATAAACTTAATGCGCCTCAAACCGCGGGCATAGCTGGTATTTAAATGCTTCTGAGAATAAATTGACATTTGATCTTTGATAGCATTCGAGATTAGAATATGCATTATTTGTAATTTCTTGCTGAGTTCTTCTCGAGCGATACACGTAAGTACAATTTTATCAAATTATAATTGTAACTATGTAACAAATTCTAGGAAACTGCATTATACGAACTTGTAATTGTTGTATCATCATGAAACATCATCGAAACAAATACGTGTAGAATAGATGACAATATAATATTATAACACCATCGCTATAGTGTGATGATGGAATTGCAGGGTTGCTGATCGAATCTTGAAATTCTTACTAGTTTCCACATCGCTATTCGTTAGTTTTTTAAACTACTAATATTGTTATTTTATATATCAAAGCTGAGATTTTGTGACTCTTTTGCGATAATTTGTAAAACATTCGACCGAAGCTGGGACGGACTTTTAATTATAAGGCTTTAACTGCTCATTTGCGCCATGCTATAGGAAATCAGTTTTTTCCATTACCTGCTCACTTGCCAAATATCATGATTCTATATCAACAATAAAATGCTCATATTCATTTATCCGTTTAAGTACATACGTTACCCCTAAAAACTCCTTGTAATGAACACTCTGTAAAAGTTTTCAGCAATGAAACACCACATCTCCATTATTCTGCTCATCATCTCAGCAGCGTCTGCGTTGCCTCCACTTGAAGTGGAGACGTACCACTTGACGCTCCTTGACTTTGAAACGATCCCTCTATCTGAGATGGGGGACATACTCGACTGCGTAATGTACGGAAAACAGTGCAACCCAATTAGTGCCGCCTACAAAGGTATGTATTTGATGACAAACTAAGAAATCATCTTAAAGTGATTTTCAACATTTTAAGCATTTATACATGGATAGTCTATATTGGCCTTTTCTGTTAAAAAGTGGCCATCTTTTGAAGTCCTATATACAGACCTCAGGCGTGGTGTGCACGATATACGCGCCTACGTTACCACTGTGCCCATCGTTCAAACATGCTACTTGTTCACAGCTATATACCCAGGTGTGTTCATTTCGGCATGCGAGCTCTGCACTATGGTACAGAAGCAGGCCGGCTACAAATTCTTTAAAAGGGCTGAGAAGGAGCTCCCAGGGAAATTGGACGAGTTTAAAAACAAATTCGATCCGGAGGGCAAATACTACAAGGCTTTCTACGACGCCCTTAAAGCCAGTGATACAGCATAAACTACATTTCGAAGATATGCATCCTTGGAAGAACAATATTATCCGCCAATTTTTTATAACATTACATATATTAGCTGTACTCCACACGCGTGGTAAATAAAAGAGTAGCAAATTAATTTATTTTTTTGTCTAAACCCTTTTCCCGGGTATGGAGAATAAACTATGAAAATACAGAATCAGAGTTCTATTTCCTACCATTTCAGAGTCCTTGGCAAATCTGGATATGACAAATGAAAGTAATGTTGATTTTACTCGTATTAAGACCAACAGCGCCGAAGCACATGACGCGCCCTTATCCGCTGCCTCCAGCCGTAATTTAAGAATAACGGCCGAAGAGCGGGAGAGCGTCGGCTTCGGCTTTTCCGCCTCCTGTTTCTTGGCCGGCGGTGCAGAAGCCACCTGTGTGACTTGCCTCCTGTCCGGTGGCGCTGCTGCCACCGGCTTCTTCCTCGCCTTACGGCGGACGACGTCCGTCCACTTACTTCCATCTCCATCTCCTTGTGAGGTATGCTCTGCCGATCCTTTACCCGTTGACGGTGCCGCAGCGTTGGTGGTTGAGGGACCGAAAGCTGTTCACTCACCCTGTCCATTGCCCTTCTATTTCCCCTTTTCCATTCTCCTTCGGTGGTTGGGGTAAGGTTAGGAAATCCCTCATGTCCCTACCCGCTATATTGTGGCGCTTGCGCCCCAATTCCACCTCCGATAGAGATGTCACTGGGGAAAGGGCCTAGAAAATAGATTTGTTTACAAAATAATTTGATCTACAGTAAACTTCTGTAAGCTGTTATTGAATTATTATATCGATTGAGGACGGTGTTGGCGAAGGAGGCCGACGTCACCAGGCCCGTGAAGAAAGCGTACCTGAGAGTCACGGGCCTCAGTGACGCGGTCACCGTGGAGCACCTCGCTACCACGAGGCTCTACTCACTACTCGAGCGCCCGGCGGAGGCTGCCAGGAATCTTCTGCAAGCCGGAAGCACAGCAGTAGGGTGGAGCAGGGCTAACCTCTACCTCCTGCAGCCGCGCCCCAGGCATTGCTTCAGATGCCTGGGATTGGTGGCGAATCGACGTCGCGGTCATCGCCGAGCCATACGCTGTCTTCGGGGACAAGTTGCCTTCGTTGGGGTATACTTCTCACCGGCTCGAAATCTGCGGGCCCTGGAACGGCAGGGATACTCTCGGACCACCGCTACATACGGTTCGGGGTGTCTCCTACGTCCGTTCGTCCGACGTCAGAGTCGTCGTCGGCTAGGGGGCAAAGCCGGTTTCCGCGTTGGGCACTCACTAGGCGCAACCGGGCAGAGGAGGCCGCCATTGTCGGCTGTTGGAGCCTCCCGCCGCTGTTGGAGTTAGGGGTGGATGAGGCGGCTAGTCGGTTCTGGACGCATTCACTGCGGTGTACAGTTAGTACAATTTTTGATATTGGTTAGTAAAAAGGTGAGGGTATGCAGTCTTATCTGGGAGTTATCCGATACTCCCGGCTGAAACTTGGATGGTCCTTGATATATATAATTATTGTTCCATAACCACTTATTGTCGCGGACTGTATTTCATTCCTTATATTCAATTTTTGAAGAATATAGTGCTATTAGATGTTCATATTACATCTCAATTTTTTAAAAAAAGGAAAAAAGAAAGGAGTAGAGCTGCTTTTATAAAATTTTTAAGTGTCATAACATAATTAATACAATACGCCACCCTCTTTAGGCAATACTTTGCTACTCTCAAATTTGAGCATATGGTATTGAACGCAAAAAAAATGTTTAGCATTACAGCCCGCTTCAGACTTTGTTACTTCGATTACCCCAAAATAACATTATGAATAGTTATATTTTGTTCACTGTAAACCACATATACCGCATCCACAACATCTCGGACAAACATCACCACATTCATACATACATTCATATCTGAGAAACATCACTACAATCACTATAACAAGCTAATTGCGTTTGTGTTTATTACACCTCGCCCTTTCAAACAGAGATAAGTACCTTACTCACAGTTACTAAGTAAACACAGAACTACATTATACTGTAATACATAATTTTTTTGCATAACATATTAAAGATGTAATACAGATGAACATCCCCAAAATAATGCACATAGACAATGCATCTACAGGTGCTGTAGAGCAACACCACATGTAACGATTGTACATGTAAAAAAGACTATAATGCACATAGATAATGCATCAATAAGTGTTGTAGAGCAACACCACATGTAAGAGTACATGCAAAAAATAAAAACAATGTATCATAGATAACACATCCTGATAATTTCAAATCCTTGAAATGTTCCATAATACATCCTTCATATACATCTTTGTTATCTCCTAAGTCCAATCTACATAAACTGTGGTATATATGAGCCAACAAATTCTCAGCCTTCATCAAGTTATAAGGGTTATTTGTTAACTCTAAAATAGTTTTAATTTTATTTCTAACTAGTATTATCAGTCTTAGGCAAGGATGTAATTTCAATAGGGTGTAACATTTATGATTCTCTTACCAACACATTCACAAGAAAATATTATACCAAACAATGAAGTAATACACTACTACAATTTATATAAATTATAAGTTGATATTTAGAGATACAACTAAATTTGTTTTACAAAAACACTTAGATACTGTTTTTAAGAATTACTATTACCAGACTCAAAGCAAAATCCCTAATTAAATATTGAAGAAT
>JAFELO010000373.1:27014-74089 GCA_017140195.1 Eumaeus atala | reverse complement strand
GAAAGTGATATCACAATTATTCAAAAATATTAATTTTATGACAAGTTAATCTTTTAAAACAATTTATAACCTCAATACATACTTGGTTTATAATAATGCAAGTTTCAAATATAATATTAGTATCTGTATACACAATGTGATAAGTATCAAAGTTAGAATGTACCTACTCTCAATTTTCTGTCAAAAAAAGTATCTTTATATTCTTAATTTTACTATAATAATTTCAAGAACACATTGATTATGAATGTGTGAAAGACATTAATTTATGTTAAAATCAAAACAGGAGATGTTTAGTAAGAAAAAACTAATTGCTGGTTGAAACCAAGAACAATTGTTTAAGGTGTACAACGCAATTTTTATTTAATTTTTACGTTGGGCGCCAATTGTTACAGTTTTAATTAAAATAAAAGGATTTACCAATTGGGGTTAAAGAGGTACGGAGGTTTAGTAAAACTTCTATACCTAGCTCAGTTGGTAGAGCATGAGACTCTCAGGTCTTGGCTTCGAGCCCCACGTTGGGCGTCAATTGTTACAATTTATTCTATATAGGAATTCTAAAAAAAAGTTTTCACATGGGGGTTAAGATACTGTAGGAGTTTATTAAGACTTTTAGACACATTTATTCAATTGGTCTTTCCAAATTCACAATCCAGAACAGACTTAAAATAGTACAAGAACAACAATGGGATTAATACGGTTTTTGTATTTTTCTTTCTTTTTTCGCTGGGGAATGCATTTAGGCATGCCCCGGGTCGGGAATATCCTGGGGGGTATGTGGGACTCGAGAGTCAGGAAAGGTGCTCCCCCTACCCACTAAACACCAACGGTGTTCCTACACGTCCACTAATGGAGGAGTCACGGAAAAGCGTTGGCATGCGACTGCAACTCTACCAGAGGTGAGTTTGAGGGCTCATCACGGGAGGTTTACTCCCTAAACTACGTTGAGATATACTCGAATACACAGCACACCGACAACTCGGGTCTTCTTGAGCAGGCGACCATTTCCCCAAGCCGTCGCCTTGTGACCTATCCTAAGGCAGCGGCGCTCGCATTTCACGCCTTCGCCTTGAACCTCTCGAGCACAGATTTTCAGTTATTCTCAGTCGCTCCACTTCTGACAGCCGCTCCGCCTCTCGCTTGTCCCTCATAGTACTTCTTGCGAAGCTATCGACTGCATTCCAGGCTTCTTCACTGTTCCGCATGCCTATAATTATTGATTACAGTGAGAGGTCTGCTCCCATCACAGTAACGAGAATTGCCCGTTCTTGTTCCCTGGTAAGACATTCGACTAAAGTATGAAAGTGGAACGGCTCGACAGCGTATCACGAGCCTCACCACATAAATGGCAGGACAGCGTTGACTCAATCCTTACAACCTCACGCAAGTAACGAACAAAAGAGCCGTGCCCCTTTAAAATCTATGCGAAGTGGAATGAGAGTGCTCCACCAGCGCGCTTTGTCCACTTCCTAAGGTTGGGACGGATTGCCGTACTCGGTTCTATGCTGGCACGTGGTATCTCCAGTCTTTCCTCTCAGAGCCGCATGGAAATTTCCCGACTGGTCATCTTCCAGCTCCGCAATTCCTTGTGTGACGGGTTTTGTGCCTCGTCCTCTCGTAACTATTCGCACTGCCAATATACTTCGGCTAGTTTTTTAGCATCCAGATCCCATGGAACACTACCAGCAAGGGCGTATGCCGCATCTCGTGAGATCGTCCTGATGCCGCGGACCACCCCAAATGGCCATAGTTCGCTAGAGCCTGCTCAGAATAACACGGTTGGGGGAGGATATAACTTCCGCCCACACTATACCCCGTACATGACCATTGAGCGGATCACACCTAGAAATGGCCAGCGATATCCAAGGCTTGGACCGCCCAAGTTTGAATGAAGCCAGGTGAGGCTGGCGACGGCCTTCGAAATCCTCACGGCCATCCAGTGGAGATGACTTCGGAAAGTCAACCGGCTATCGAGAATAAGGCCAAGGTACGTCATATTTGATAAAAAACGTATGCTAGTGCCTCTCCAACTTCGGTGAAAAGCGGTTGCCAGGGTCGGTTTGGGGGTCCATGCAGGCACAGTGCTTCCGACTTTGCCAGAGCTACTTCAAGGCCAAGAGCGCGGATTCGACGAACCACCTGGTTGACTGCTGCGGTTGCAAGAATAGTGGCCCTTCTATTAGTTTCCCCGCGGGCCATGACCAGCGTGTCAACTTCATAGCACAGTCGTATTGGGTACGACTGGGCCCTTCAGGGCCACATCTTCCTTGAAGCGATTGTTCCACAGGAGCGGTCCCAAGGCCGAACCCTGTGGTTCACCGCTCACAACTTCTCTGGTCTGTCGAAATCCCTCTTGCGTGGGGTAGCCAACAGTTAAAGTTAGATAGACTGCAATGATCTTGCGTAAATACCTGGGTACTGCGTGGAATCGCAGCCCCTCCCGGATGGTCTCCCAAGGCAGGGAGTTGGGAGCGTTGGAGATGTCTAGAGAAACCGTAACAACCACTCCACTCCGAGAAATCTCCTCTTCAGCTAGGTCCTTCAATTTTGCGACTGCGCCCATGGTCGACCGGCATAGGCGAAAACCAAATAGGTTTTCACTCAGATCAGGCCCAACGCTCTCCAAGTGATGTGTGAGTCGAACTGCAAACACTATTTCCAATAACTTGCCGATTCCGTCCAGTACGACGATCGGGCGGTAGGCTGACGGTTGGTCGTCGGGCAGACCATCCTTCCTAATAAGTACTAACTTTCCGTTCTTCCATCGGCTGGGAAAGCAACCTTGCACAAGGCATGTGGAAAGCACTTGCAGAAAGATCTCGTTCAATGAACTCATCACAAGGACTCAAACACGTCCTGGAGCGCCGTCTGGGCCCAGAGCTCCATTCTTGGACCGCATGCGATTGACCGCCACCTCAAGCTCTGCTAATGTAATTAGTGGTGGTGTTTCCTCCACATCAGTATCTGGAATGATGGTCGTTTTCCGTCTGCATTCTCGGCGGTGACCACTCTCCTCACGACGGAAATAATGCGGTGACCCCGTCCTCTCGGAGCATTGCCGGGAGACTCTGCGTGACCGGGGGGCGGCCGGACGAAGTTTGTTCCGTACCCAGTTGTACGGCCTTCGCGACGGGTCACACTTAAGAGTTTCCAGGAAACGCTTCCACGACTCGGCTTTTGCAAGTCTAATATCGTCGCGGAGGTCACGACGTGCGGTACGATAGCTGTGTAGATGTATAAGTAGCAAAAATATAATTGCTACAACCCACGGTAGACAACTGTGTCGGGTGGTGATGACAGTTGCTGTTAAGAATATGTATATAATATATAATATATTATATATTATACCTATCTGTATGGGTATGCTTTCTAAAAACAGTGTGACTTAAGGTGTTGTTGGGTTCAAAACATCTAAGGAAGCTAAAGATATATTTGCCACCAACTCCATTGAAAATTGAGTTTTGCAGTTTATACTATTTAGATGTTTAAGGAATATAGTTACTTTATCCTTAGGTAAAATTGTGAAAGTATCATCAACATACCTCTTGTACCTTGGTGTTATTGGTGAAGTACGAAGGGCAACCTCCTCAAAGTCCTCCAAGATAATTGCGTTTACAGGGGATACTGGCGAACCCATCGCTTCACCGTCTACTTGTTTGTAAAATTGATGATTCCGTATCATATATCCAGACGTGAGGCAATGTTTTAGTAGGTCAGCATATTCCAGTGGGAGACTATTACCCTTCAGCTCTCTTGTTACTATTGATATAAACTCATCTATAGGTAAGCATGTAAATAGGGGCTGTACATCAAAACTGATCATAATTTCATTGTCATAGGGATGAGGTTGTGGTATCTCTTCGTCAAAATGTTATGAATCCCTTGCAAATGCCTATGTGAGTCCACGAAGTGGTGATAGGACTTTTGCCACATAATGAGCCAATAAGTTGGTGAATCGTTTTGGTTCACTTTTGGACGTAGTGATGACCATTCACGAGTATTTTCCTACCCATGGCAACAGTTTCTGAGTTTGAGTATTGAGTCTGGGCGTTAAAAATCTAATCCGCTCGTATGCAAAGCTGCCGAAAGAGTTTGCGCTTTTCGAAACTACTAAAATTTTAATTCTTCAGGTACTTTTAAGAACTTATAACATCAGGACATCTGTTATGTCAGTCCACCCGTGACAAGCTTCTGAAAGTCGGGTTAGTTAAATAACTAAATAAACCGCGATAGAACACGTAAAAGTAGTTTCATTGTAATTCTATAATAGTCATATATAGCTGAAAAGGGTTATAGCGATAGTCACTGCTAGTAATGTTATTATTAATAATAACAATAGCGTGGTGTGTCCCACTGCTGGGCAAAGCCTCTCTACTTTCATTCTAGACCTCTCTACTTAGAGCTAGACTGGGCCAATCGTTCCGAAAGGAGTCTAGCTCATTTCGCCACCGACGACGTGGTCTACCGTGTGGTCGCCGGGCACTATGAAGGTCCAAAGTTATGCTCTTTTGACCCAGAATTCCTCGGGCATGCGGCAGACGTAGCTAGCCGAGTTCCTCTAGTGATAAAAATAATTATTAGTAATAAAAACTTCAATATAGGTAGTTAACAATATCTATTCTGTAACACTACATACGTAATATAAGGTATGTAAGGAACGTGCGCTCGGTCCTAGAGCGGTGGATGCGCCGTAGACGCAAACCCCTCACCTTTCGTCTGACGCAGGTGCTCACCGGGCATGGTTGCTTCAGTGAATATCTGTGTAGGACGGCCCACGACTCGTTGTCACGATTATGATGGGGCGGTGGAGTCGGCCCAGCACACAATCTGTATCACGATCTGACATCAGTTATCGGAGGAGACTTGTCAAAGTTGAGCATCATTGTAGCGATAGTCAGCAGCGACGAGTCCTACCGGACGACGAATGCGGGCACGATGGAGGCGCTATCTGCAGCGCCTTTTTTAGTGCCCCTGTGTTCCGTGTTGGGCCGGGATGGGATCCCGGTCCACTTCGTCAAGACACGGTGTCGTGGGGACAGGTCTTGACGTAGCCGAACAGTCCCTGAGGAGGTGACGTCTGGCCTTTTCGCCGAGGCCAATCTGTCGCTGAAGGGGTCCTGTTGCCGGCAGATCCGGTACCCTCGAATAATAGAGACTGAACGCTCCCGTAAGGGTTTAGTTGGTATTGCTACCCAATTGACGACTCCAACATAGGTCTAGGGGTCTACCCGGACTCTCAGGTATCATGCGTAAGTACATTCCAATTGACAACTCCAACATAGGTCTCGGGGTCTACCTGAGCTCTCAGGTGTCATGCGTAAATACATTCCCCTTCGTTACAAAAAAAGGGTATGTAAGGAACGTGATGTATTAGATTCCGTTCTCTCTGCCCATTAGGGAGCTGGTGCGAAGATATGTTGTTGTTATTGATAATATATCCCTCAGTAACCAATAAAAATTTACTAATAGCCCCATTGAAGATGATCAAACCGTGACACGTTCTTTCTCAATTCCTCTTAAAAGTCTTTAATTGCGGCCCACAAAATACCGAAATACTCTCACTTTGGATCATGTTTGGCGAGACACCTGGCACGTGCTTCCGGCAGTTTATTTTTGAGCACCCCCAAAATACACGCGAAATGTTATTCTGGGATGTGTTGCACCTCTTACAAGCTTCAATTAAGACGGTTGGGTAATGTTCTGAAAGAATTGAACATAATTTTTAATTGCTTTTAACACAGGAAATTAGCAAACATGCAGACCGTTGATTAACGTGGCTACAAACGTCCGAAACATCGCACCCCCGGCATGACTCATGCCTTTTTATATCGTTGGGGCTCAGTAACCTGGGATGAACTCAGACACCTTGGGCGAAGCTAATTGAACCGACGGCGCTGCTATTTGCACCCCTTTTATAAGAAGAGGGTTACTCCCACATAGGTGGAGTACAGGAGGAAAAAGCGTGCTGCGTACAGGGCAAGGGGCGAGCATGGAAACATCCTGCCCTAGAATGTGGGTAACATTACCCATGTTCCAACCGTTCGCACTATTCTCTGACCGGGACCCTATTCGAGCTGCGGCCTTTAATATCCTCTAATAAGAACTAGTGTCCTGAATTGCAGCTACATTGAATCGGCACGACCGGGAAGGTACCTCTCGATTGATGAACCTTAAAGAGGTGGCTATTGTGGGGGTTTGCAGGAGGGCGATGCATCTGTGGGCGATAGTCAATAAATGGCTTCGAATGCTTATATGTCCACCTACTCTATAAAATATTGTCTCACTTTTGAAGCTCGCAGTAACATCTGTACATTACCCGTCGCCACAAATAAACATCGACAACTCCTTCAACTCATCTGTGCTCACTGCTGCGAAATCGAATTCATCGTTCAGCGTAACGTGGAAGCCTTCGGCGTATGAGCCACTCATCAGCGCACTCACTGTACTTCGCTCCTCTATCTTAAGAACCGTCGTAGTTTAAACTACCACGGATTATCTATTTCTGTTGCTACCAAGTACTGCGAAGTAGGGGAATGAACGAACAATCGAAGCATTTCTACTACTATCGACTGCTATGAACATCCACATAATCACTATGCCGACGCGTTTCCCTCTTCCCCCCCCCAAAAGTGCCACCGGCTACTCGCAAACCGCTTGAAGCGCGACACTGAACTATACGGCGGTGAACTATGCAGCACGGCACTACCTCTTCCTATCATGGCAGTAGCTCTTCCTAGTGGTTCTGGTGTGGTACCCGCCGTTGGTGCAGTAAGGATCCCCGCAACAGGAGGAGCCAAAGCCGGTTGCGAGACTGTGCGGCGTTCCTCACACCTCCTGATCCGTTCCTGCTCTTCCTCAGGCGACGTAATTGGTCTCTAATGAGGCCGCGAGCTTTCTGTGCTTAAGTCCATGGTGGCAGCAGATGAGCTGAATCCGTGCGGAGGAGTCCGAGCAAGCAATGCCCTAGGATTGAATCCCGCCTCCTGACCGATCGACATAAGCTCAAGGTCCAGAGACTTGCGACGAATTTCCATCTCAAAGAGCTGCCGAAGTCGCCTTCCCTCATCATCCGCCATATCTCCGCCTACTCCCAACAGCCCTACTGCTATCAAGTTTTAAAAGATGAATTAATAAATATAAACAATAATAAATATACACTAATTAGAAATACTGTTCTTTTTTTTTCCCAAATAGTGGTCTTCTTACGCTTGCAACACTTTCCAAGTGCGGCTATTAGCAAACAGATGGCGCCATTTACTAGGAAACCAATTCAATATCCTAAGAGTGCATATTTTCTGTAATGTTAAACAAAAAATATTTAAAACTATTATTAAAGAATTAACAATGTTACAATAATGATTTAATATTAAGATAACGTGTCCTTTCACTAAATAAACTTAATAGCTTACAGTTTGTGTCCAGGTTGTGGGTAGAAAAATAAACTCCCTACCACGCACTTTGCACTTACGAATAAATTTTAGCTACGAAAACGTCTTGATTTCGCAAACTCATTTATTACTCATCACTATAACCCTTATAATCAACACACAATTCCAATTAGGTCTAAAAGTAGAAAAAAAATACCACTTTTTCGAAATATTTAGCGCAGCACGTACTAACACTTTGACAAGAGCCGGACTACAACAATCACACAAATGGCAACGACAAACGAGCAATTTGAGCCTTTCAACTACTACCGACTCTCATGAACATTAACATAATTGTGCCGATGCGTTGCCCTCCTTTTCCTAGTGGGCCACTGGCTGCTCACAAACCGCGTGAGACGCGACACCGTACGTGTCACTTTACGGCGATATCAAGGGCGCAAGAGGTACCTCCACGATCTCGCCGGGCAAACTCAGTTGCATAGGAGGATGTAGTGTCACCATGCATGATACTCACTCCATCTATTCAGCATGGAACAACTCCGTACAAAACGTAAGGGTGACTTCGTAAAAAACTCTTTTTTCTTTTACAGTTCAGTATAAAATCGTGTATCTTGTTTTTCTTTGCATAGCAATTATGTGGATGTCTATGTGAGGAGCTAGTCGCCACATATATCCGGCTGCTTTATTTTATTTAATTTTTTAATTTGCGAGCTCGACGCTCGAAATGTCTACCGAAAAAAAAAATTTAGTTAAACCCTATAGATGTTGTATTCGCTTATTTATATATAATATTTAATATTTCCTCTTACATATATAATATAATATTATAATATCTGTGGACTTATAATTAAATAAATAATTCCTTACTTATGAGAACACACTGCACAATACATGGAAGATTCAGATCATATTACAAACACAAAAATTTAGAAAAACATTGATCATACTTATCACGCAACGTTGGCCTAGTGATCTGATAAGTACCGTAACAAATCTTACATATTTAAGATAATTATTATAGAAATACATACAATACATATATAAACATCCATGACCTAGGCGGGATTCGAGCCCACGACCTCTGGCGTAACACGCGAACTGACCGCCACTTTACCAACTCAGCCGGCCGGTCGTCAAAACACATAAACTAGGTTTACAAATTAAACACCGAAGCGCTATATCCATGGGTTACAGCCGCATGAAAATCCGTTTAGTAGACATTGAGAAAATCGATCACATCCAGACAGCTTTTAAGGATTTCATGTTATAACAATTAAAGTCAGAAAAAAGAAAGAAAATAATTAATATAAAATTTGTAACGTGTTCCGAAGGTATGTTTATCTCTTAGGGCCTCTACACAAACCTCATGGGATAATCTCAGGAAAAGTAATCGATACGGTCGAGGTATTATTTGAGCTAGACAAATCTTAAATCGTACTTTAGTTGGTTCCTACTCGAAAGGTGAACTCAATCGTGAGCCATAGCTATCCAATATCTATATATAAATTACTAGTATTACCCCGGTTTCTCATAACTCCGGTCTTATTAATCGTAGCGGCATAGTACATAGCCTAAAGCCTTCCTTGATAGATGGACTATTCAACACAATAATAATTTGTCATTTCTGACAGTATTTCCAAAAATTTGCAAGTTCAAACAAACAGACTATTCATCATAATAATATTAATATAGATAGAGAATCTATAATATTTAGCTTTAGCTCTGTTACAACTCAGCTCCGTACCGCTGCTATATAAGTTTATACTTTGCTAACTGAAGTTTTACTTTGTAAGAGGTAGTGCCATCACACATTGTTGGCTGAATTGGGCCGACACGGCCCGAGAGGCACCCCTCGCGCTCATGATAACGCCCTTCTATGATATGACGTTTCGCATGGTTAATGAGTAGCAGAGTATGAGCAGCATAGGGGATGGGACGAAGGAGTGCAATGCTTCTGCAAAATTAACTGTGGGTGTGGGCACCGGTAGTCATAGAATTTCTCAATTTTGTGGTCCTATAAATTATAATATACTATATTGATAGCGGTACAGAAGTAAATAAGAAACAAAAGCAGTTCAACTGTTTTAATCTAATTATTTTGTAAAAGCCTTCCCGTTTCAATTGCTCTAATATAGTAGACAATCTGCCCAACGCATACGGAACTGTGCTTTACAGTTCCCATTGAGGCATAGAATCATTTTCACAGTAAAATAAATATAAAGTGGTGTAAAAGGAGAATTTAGATTATTTATTATTTCTGTAGGTATTTGTCACGCCCGAGATGCAGGTGAGTAGTGCGCTGTTGAATGATATCAGGCCTACCGAAGAGGTATCTCTCGCTCGCATAATATCGGCGGGAATTTACAGCTGTGTTTTTGTGTTTCCTGTGGCCTACGATTTAGTGACACCCTCATCAAAGTCCGAAAAATTGCAAAGCACCAATGTATCTTCTGATTGTGTTAAAATTTATGGTCCTTAATTATAAAAACACTTTTTTCAACCTGTTAATTTCCAATAATAATAATGTGGTAATAGCAGTATTTCGGGTGCGGTGCCCATCTGTAGATAGACTAGCCTTCTGCGTCACTATTATATTGAAGTGTTGGCGCAGGCCAAGTGCGCTCTCTATTACCTCATTCTCCTATTCCAATGGGACGTCAGTTCGATACGACCGGATAGAAATAAGTGAACGGCCGACATCTTAACGTGTTTTTCCAAACATAGGGGGCCAACAATGCAAACTTCCTAAATCGGGACTGTTTTATATAAATAAAAAAATTATGGTCCAACCCAGAATTTGAACCCCAGACATCCCGTCTGAAATTCAACATGCTTCTCATTACGAGACCATCAAATTCCAGCAATAAGTATTCACGTAAGAACAGATTCCGACACGTAATTCTAGCACCGAGTGATAAATGGAGGGATTATCAGTGGATGTGTACCACTGGAGAATCAATCCCAGGTCCCGCCTGATACGCGTGACCCTCCCGCGTCTCGCTTCGCTTCGTACTTCTGCGCAATTATAGTCAGCGCTATACTACCGTGCCGGTACCTTTAACAATACGTAAAATCTGTATTGTCCGGTAGCCACCCACGTAAAATACAAATTTTGTTTGCTCAAGCTGATATTTTTGTTGTTTTATTTGTGTTTGTATATTATTCAGTGACAATTTAATGAGGAAAGTTAGATGAGTCCAGTCCCGAAAATTATACGAGTGTTATCTTATGGTTACATTACCCTCAGTCTCTTTATAGGACTAATGATGAGTATAGTGAGGCACTTAATTGACAAAACTCGTATATTTTTGTTATGTAATTTTTTTTTTCTGACAAGCAGATGGATAGAGTAGGGCAGCCTAGACGTTGTCGCTGCCATTGGCAGGCCTATGACCGCTTCTGTTTATGTTGGTTAACAGAGAAGGAAGATGAAATTTACATTACTATTTTTGTCCATGTAATCTTACATTCATACTGCGAGAGAAATTAATGAAGAAAGAAAGAAAGTTTGCTTTTCCTTTCGATTAGATGGACGCATTATAGATTCCCTAATCTGTAAAAGTTCATTATTATCATCAGATCGTATTCCCACCTGGTGTCGGTAGACCAACACTTCGTTTTCCTAAACGCGGCCTCCACTCCAGAACCTTACTGGCCCAAATGCCATCTGTTCTTCTGAGTTTGTGACCAGCCCATTGCCACTTCAGCGAGCCTATTCGTCACGTGATATTGGATCGTGCTGTGTGGGGGGGGCCTAAGAGTACGCTCACACTCAATCCAAGCCCAGGTTGAAGTAAGAGCCGTGGAAGGGCACTAATTTCTTAGCAACGAAGAGGCTTCAGCGAGCTGGTTGTTTAGTGTCCTGTCTGTTTCATAGTGACAGCGATACAGATGGGAGCACCGGACAGCTCTCGCACAGAGTGATGGCGGTACCATCAGTCGGTTCGAAGACAGGCAGCAGTGGCGCCGGTCTGAAAACTAATCTGCTATTGCCAATCCGCCTATTATTGTGAGCATTAACCTCAAATGAACGACAGCTGTTAATTTTATTTCTATGTAATGTCAATGTTAGCAACACCTCGCGTTTTCACCCACAAAACCCGCGTTTTTGTTGTTTCGTACAGATGATTTTTTTTTGGAAAGACCTACTACTGGTTGGCAACGCTATTGCACCAGTTCATCGGACTAGCGAAGACTTTTGCGTCTTCTAGTTTAGGAAGACTATATGGGGACAGACCCCCTTCTTTACCCGCAGATAGGAGGAGATGTATCGGGTGTTTGTGGACGTAACCTTTAGTGATTATTCGCTCAAATATTACCGCCGTAATGTGAAAACGTTTCGTGTGGTTTGTTAGTAGTCGGTGGGCTATTGGAATATAGGAGGAAAGGAAGGGCCACTCTCTTCCTTCATACATCTGCATGCATTTATGAGGATATCTATAGGCGGTGGTGCTCTTCAAAAGTCTCAGGTTGCATATTTGATAGATAAAAAAGGTCATTACGAGAAGAATATATTGTTGGAACAAATCACATTCAATGTTCATAATATATAGTCCCTTGCACATTTCGTATTCCGTGGTACCGAATTTCTTAGTCGAAATTCTTATAGATTTCAAGATCATGTTTTATATACTTATTAATATTCCACTAAGTAACTTATAGAATTATAACCAAAATCGGTGGAGCTTCAAACATCAATAGTGGCTTTAAGAAGATACAGAACATTAAAGCAAAGGTAGAACTGGTGAACCCGTGTTAAGCGTGCATTATGGGATTATTTCCAAGTAATAATATTTTATTACTTGGGGCCTCTACTCTCTTAAATTTGCTACTACCATAGTCCATCTTTTAAAATTAGTTTACTTCGTTTGGATTTCTAGATATGTTGTTTCTAACTGTTAGCAAATTTGTTGGCTATGGTTATGTTCAGACCTGATTGTGCTGAAATTAGCGTAGGTAATTGTTTAAAAAAAAAGAATTCATACTTTTCATAATCAACTGTCATTGAGAGGGGAAGGACACGAGACGTGCGTTATGCACTCCGGCGGATACGCCGGCGACGAGAAGAATTCCTATTGTGGAGGTAGTGCGAGGAACTGCCGCAGTCGACCTACGGCATACGTACGATTGACGCGCTTCGCCCGATCCTGGAGCGGTGGATGCGCCGAAAACGCAAACCCCTCATATTGCATGACACAGGTGCTCACTGGGCATGGATGCTTAGGTTCGTACATGTGTCGAATCCGCCAGGCGATGAAAGCGAGCTGCTATAAGTGTGGCGCTTCAGAGGACACGGCCCACGACACCCTGGATGTGTGCCGAAAATGGGCCGTGCAGCGCCATGACCTAGCAGTGGCGCTGGGAGGGGCGTACCTCTCTCTCTTGAAAGTAATCTGCTCAATGCTCGAGAGTGATAGTCCTGGGGACGATGGCCTTAGGCCATGTTCCAGAAGGAGGCCGCGGAGTGTGCCAGAGAAGAGGAGGTGGATAATGGCCTCCACCGCAGTCGATGTTTGGGAGTGCGGCAAAGGCGTTACGCAGAACTTATGCCGCCTCCCTCCCTAGGTGGGGTTCAGGGTCAGGATAAGAAACAGATCCATTTGTACGGACCTGACGTTGAAGGGAGCCGGTCTAGGCTGTCGGGTCAGTCTCTTTTTTGGAGAAGTCCGGTCCATCAGGAGGGGTTGGCCTGTCGCCGATGTACCCTGCAACTGACAGATCCGGGGTACCTCAGTATAGGCAGCCGATTTATCCGCGGGGTTTTAGTGGGTATCCGGTAAAGCCACGAGTCCCACACACCCATCGGATTTCACCCCGACCCGGCGGCCATCCAGATCCAGAAAATCCATTTCCTTGCGAAACCAAAAAGAAACTGAACTTTCATAGTTAAGAACCATTAATAACAACAATAATGATTAATAATGTTAACATTCATTGGATATTTGTGTCTTTTTCTTTAGAATATCTGACTGTCATTGGTATTAGAATGAATGAATAAATGCATGAATGATTCTTTACTGTGTACAAAAATACATATTAAACAGAAAACTAATTTAACAAGACACACATTTTTTAAAAGTTTATGTACACAAAAGGTGACCTTATTGCTTAAGTAGCAATATCTTCCAGGTAACCTTCTATTGTTCGAAAGAATAATCTTGGCAAAAGATAGCAAAAACAAAAAGACGTTTACAATTAATGACTACGTTGAACACATAATAAAGTCATATTTGGTAGGCACTAAATTAACATATATAATACATATTATATAATTATTATAAATACAAATAGATACATTTTTCATACATAAATTATGATAAAATACATATAGTTCTATATACAGTAGACGAACATAATAAATAAATAAATATTGATAGACAAATAAGAATTTATTGTAATAAATAGTATTTGTAAAATATTATGTTATGTTTTAGAACTGGTGATATAAGTATAAAAGACTCAGATTGGTCAGTGACTCATAGTGCCAAGTAATGGCTTTTTACTAATTTTTTAATAGAATCAAGGCTTTTAGCACTTTTTATTTCTAATGGTAATGCTTATATTTATTATATTTATTTACGTTATAGCTCTAACTGTAAAGGACATTTTATAGTACTTGCTATGATGGGCAGGAATGTGTGGTTTGCTTAGAGCGAGGTTCTTTGCAAACCACCGTGCGAAAGTTAAATTTTTCTTTGAGGGTTTTGGGATTGTACAAAATACAGTATAACGTTGCGAGAATCCGTGCATTCCAGCAAAGACGAACAGGGAGCCACTTGAAAGTTGCGCGAAATTCTGAGATATGGTCATATTTTCTCAAGCCAAATATGAACCTGATCGAAAGATTTATTTTGAAAATTTTAGAAAATGTTGAAGTCGCTCAAGTTTATTCAACTGTTCTTCCGTAAGGTTAGTGTGACAAATGTCAGCGTAGTCGAGAATGGAAAGAAACAACTATTCATCTATTATAATTTTTGTTGGAATAGGAAGCATATATTGAAGGTGTCTTATGGAATGCCACGTCGCATAAATCTTCCTGCTAACCCTAAGACCTAAATATTCAGTTGATGTGATCAAGTCAGATTCTCATCTAAGTATACTCCAAGATTTTTCACGATTTTACTGTATGGAATAGTTGTTACGTTAACGCTAACAGAAGGTAAACTCGCCCAATCAATCCGTGAGATAAAGCCTGGTCCTCCGACGTTAATCGCCTGTGTGTTTAAGGGATTGAGACATAGCCCATGACGATCGCTCCACGAAGATATCATGCAGAGATCATCATTTACCATTTTTATTGTATGCGATAGTTCCTCAAGTGATGTCTGTCTGTAGACTTGAAGGTCGTCTACGTGAAATCGTCTAGATGAAAGTATGAGGATATAGATTTTGTGATGTTGTTTATAAAGAGGGCGAATAGAAGAGGGGACAATACACCACCCTGAGGAACTCCAGCAGAGATACCTGACCATCCCGAGTAAGTCTCATCAACCTGCACTCTCTGCTTGCGGCCATCTAGATAATTATGGAACCAGCGAATCGTCGTCGGGGATATATTATAGGATGTCAATATACTCAACAGGAGTTCATGATCCAGAAAGTTAAAAGCGTTCCTAAAATCAAATAAGATCAATACTCTTAGCTGCTTATTGACCATATACAGCCGTATGTTGTCAATAACTTTGGTGAGGGCGGTAGTCGTACTATGACCAGGTCGGAAGCCAGATTGAAAGGGGTTCTGAAGATTATTTTTAAAAATGTATAATGTAAGTTGTTCGTGCACTAATCGTTCTGCAACTTTGGAAAGAAACGACAAAATAGAGATAGGACAATAGTCGGTTAGCGATAAATGTTTAGATGTTTTTGGTAATGGAATGACATCTGCCTCTTTCCAGATAGTAGGAAACTCACCAGACTTAAAACAATGATTAAATAAGTGTGCTAATACTGGTGCGATGATGTCAAGTGTGGTTATTATCATTTTACGACTAACGGCACCAGTACCCACGGCATTCGACGGAATGGATTTGGCGCTTCTCAGAACATCACCCACCGACAACTCCCTAAATAGGAAAGGTGGAAAATCGGGAGAGGCAAGGAGTGAAAGCGTTTTAAGGGTATTGTGCTTAGTAATTGTGTAGTAGTGAAGCGATGATGAAGCAAAGTGCTGATTTAGTGAATCATTATCAACTGTGCATGTATCGGAGGAATTTGAATTCTTTCCTATACCTAAGGTTTTCAGAAACCGCCAAACTCTTGTCGTGTCACCACACTCAACTGAAGTGTGAATGTGACGGCGCTGAGCGTATCTACACATGGTATTATAACGGTTTCCAATCTGTTTGTACTACTAACTGTGTTCCTCTGAGAGTATAACTCGTCTGTAGGTATAACAGGTTCTTTAAGACAACCTGTACTTAATGATTTTAACTGAATATATTAATGTCAAACTTATCAAAGGAATTATGTTTATCAACGGAAATATTTGAAGACAAGGAGAGCGAAATAGGTATTTTTCAATTATTTAATAAGTATTGATTATGTAAACATAATAAACATCAGCTTGAGCTTTCTAATGTATAAAGTTTTACAAGCGTTACATTATCGAGATATTTTTAGATATAGAGAGAAATATCATAGAGACTTACTGTAGTAAAATATGTATATATTAAATACGTGAAAAATATATAATACAGAATAAATTCAGGATGGGGTAAATTAAAAATTTACTTACATTTTTTATGTGAAAAAAATAAATCTTATATCTGAATTTGTGTTTTTCAGTATTCTTTTCAATAGAACAATGTTTTTTTTATAAAACTTTGTATAAAATGTTTCTGCCTTTAATCTAAAACCATGTTATTGCAATCGGTTACTGTAATGCCTACTGATTGCTAGATGGCGCTACATCTTACGCGTTATATTCTGCGACGACATAGTACAATCATGTCTTAATATTCGTAATTATTTGTTTTAATTCAGTTATACCCTCGCAATAAACTCTCTCGAGTATATGACATAATGAAAAAACCATAGTACTTATTGCAAGGAACTACTACAGACAATCTTTTTATATCTCTCCCATAGAACCCATAGTTTTAAATTCGGTTAAGTGACTTGTGACCCATTGACGGGGACGAGGAAAGGAGGGCAACGAGTTGGCATAGTAATTATGGGGATTTTTGTGCGCGTCGATCCATTATCGATATTATTATAGTTATCAAGAGGCTGCGAATACTCATCTGTCCCCCTATAGTATAAAAGACAATACGTTGTAGGTAATGTGCACAACGTTGCATGTTACAGAATTTGGCCGCAACATAATTGGTGCCCTTATTTTAACAGACATAAAAAGACCCGTAAGTTGAGCCGCCAACAAATCTAATATTGTTTGATGGCGGTTCAAAGAACGGGCATCGATCGATGTGATGAGATATGAAATTTGAGAGATGTGCTGAAATGCGGAGTGGGTTTTTAATTGGAAACTGGGGACTAACCTGATATGCTCACTGACCGCGCTGAAGGGCGGACTTGGAAAAATCAGAACATACCACACAATTGTTTCTTAATATTTATTACATATTGTTCCTAAGTAAAATTCACATGGATACCATATGTGCTGAAAGGAATACATAACAATAAAATGTTAACGGCCGGGCCGAAAAATAATTTGCCTTTGAAAAGGATAGTGATGCGACCTGTCCCTTGCGAACAAATAGTGTCCTGGCGTGAACATTTATGATAGAGCTTTTAAATAGCTGTATTATTTTCCGATCTCTTGCGAGCAAAGCCGCTGATGACAGGTAATTTAATTAGAGGCTATCTATTATTTGATTCATCTATTTTTATACGCTTCTAAAAATTCTTTCTAAATTTCATTTAATAACAAATTGCAAGTTACTAGGTGCAGTAATTTCGGCTGAGCGTTGATATATAGGTCGCTCAAATTTGCCTTTTATATAAGTTATGGACCAAGAGCGCCACGCGGTTTCACCTGCGTACTCCACCACCAAAATGCACCCTTAGGGGTTGAGTTACGTAAAATTCCTTATTAGCGGATATCGGCGTCCTGAAAGGAACCTACTCGCCATATTTTAAGATAGTGTGTCATATAGTTACTGAGATTTTGTGATATATAACCAGTTAGTTGTACTTCGCTTTTAAATAAACACAGGCCCCCCTCTTAAATGTTGTACTTCTAAAAAATTTAATCTCACTAACATCATAAAAGGAATCCTTGTATTAAATTTCAAGTTTCTAGGTGCAGTTGTTTCGGCGTTGCTTTGATATATAAGTCATTTATGTTTGCCTTTTATGTAAATAGATATGTAATGTAAACATAACGTTTGTTTCCTATTATAATTTGTTTCGATGATACTTTTTCAGTTTCTATGTGAGAAATCATATATATGTGAGAAATCATTAATGTATATAGTTTGTGATCGTCTGTTGACCTTAACGTTTGTTATAACAAACATTATATACACGGAATTTTGGAGTGAAAAATTATATCCCTTTTCATCACGTGCTATTGTCGTTTTTTGTGAGAATAACTTTAATCTCTTTAGTGGAACGAATGAGTGTATTTATTGAGAGAGTATTTATTGCTTTAAACAATTTAACAGTATCAGTGTGAATTCTTCCAAATTCCATTTTACTTTTCTATTAAGAGGAAGATGCTTGGGCTGTTTAAGGAGGTATTGGCCTCCTGATATGTTAGAACAGTCCCATACACCGTAGGCCTATTAAGGGACGTCAATGCGTTTCCAAACATTACGACACAAGTATATAATTTTTGTAATGTTGAGAGAACGGATCGCAAAATAGGAGCCTTATTACGGCTACCGTGTTAACTTCCCACAACTCACCCACGATGGGCCACCGGCTACTCACAAGCTGCACGAAACGCCTCATCGAAGATGTCACTTTTCGGTAGTACAATGCGAGCTTTCACTCACGGTCCCCGGTCGTGCTGGCCTAACTCCGCTGCAATACGGTGCAGTCATGGCATTGCCTCATATTCGAAGTAAAAGAATTGGGCGATTTTTAGATTGCTCGTATGCAAGTATTTCACATTTTAAATTTTGAGGTTCAAGAGCGGACTAACGATGAGAATTTAATTTCTCCTCGGTCGTTCGTTCTTTCAACAATATAATGTACTCGACGGTAGACTGAACAATTTCCAATGGTTCCTATAAATAGAGCGTCTTTTTTTGTTGGTACAAAAACACGGGACACTATAAAGCTTTTTGATAGCAACGTAGAAAAATGTTTGTTTTCGGATTCCTTTTTAATTTAAAATTTATTTGGGTTAATTCAAATCCTCAATAAATTGTTTTCTTTGCCTTAGGAGTAGTCCTTAAAAGAACTGGCGAAGGTGTGTGTGTGCGTATTTTTATATAGGACGACGACATGTCATTATTGTAATTTTATATAAAATCTTTTTCGTAGTCAATTATGATCAATAGTTTTTTTTTTATAGTCGATGGAATTAATGTATTGTATTTTTTTTTGTGAAAATTTATAATGAATGTACGACACGTGTTAAGTAATAGTCAAACCCGTATTTGATATACTTTAAATTAATAAATTTTTGAAAATATTATAAAAAGTATATTTATTATATGTTAAGAAACAGATAAAGGTACGATGCGAACGTGGAAGGACGTAGGTGCTGAGGACGGCCAAGACTGACATACCATAGTCACATTGATCTGGCACTGTACGAAGGTGGTGTTCAAAGTTATCGCAACCAGCGACACGTACAGTTGATCACTTTAGACACGGATATAGGCATTAAGCGTTAGTAGATAAATCTTTTTATATTCTCCCAATATCATAACTATCCAACGACACCCAACACGTATGTGTAGTACAGGTAATCTGTTAAACATCTGTAACATACAGATGGACGGACAGAGGGACATGACGAAAAAATCTGCCGTTCGTGTGCATCTTTATACTCGAATTTTAGACAAAATGTATGAGCTGAGTATCTATCAATGATCTGGTGTTGTAATTCTATAATTTAATTAATAATATATTAGAGGAGTCCTTTTTATACCTTTCTAATACTCAAGACATTCCAATATTCATTTTCATGTTTATTTCACAATCCCATAATGGTAACATAAGATACCAATACGAGTATACTTCGACGACGGGCTGGCTCAATTGGTGGCGGTTAGTCCGCGTGTTACGCCAGAGATCGCGGGTTCGAATCCCGCCTAGGTCATGGATGTTAAATTATGAATTATATATATTACTGTTATAAAAATCTTCTTAAATTAAAAAAAAATTAAATATATTTCCTTTGTTTAGTACCTGTAACACAAGACCTTACGTTAACACAGCCTAGGCTTATGTCTGATAAGTCTACCGATATTATTATTATTATTATACTTAGATACAAAACTTGTATTTTATTTTATTTACATGAAATATAAGCAAGATATTTTGTTAATTATTTGACGTAAGAACGACGAATTAGACACACATTTCGCATATTGCGTTACTCGTTGGAGTTGGTAATTATGAATGTTATTTTATTGCATATTGATAGTCATCAAAAGAAAATCGGAGCCTTCAAATGCTATAAAAAATCACATGACACCGTCGCACTTTTTTATTTCATCATTGGTTTTGGAACCAAAAGCGAACCGTGTGTTCTTTTATAGTAGTGGTCTTGTTGATAAATACAAATTATTTCTAAACACATATTATTCTATAAAGCTTGTACGCGAACAAAAGCAGATATATTAGCAAATGTCTTCCATATTTGATATTAGGGTTCACACTAAATGTTTGGCCATTAATAATATTCGGTAAATTTCACCCGTGACACAGGTTCTTTTGCTATGCGACACATGCGAAGAATGGGACAGCATGTTTATGTTGGCGGAAAAGTGCTTACATTGTGCGAAGTTATGTATCAAAATTATATTTTACGTTTTTATTTGTAAACCGCCTCTAAGGATTCCGTGCTTTGTTTCACTTTGTTGTCCATCTGTCTGTCAAGTAAACCTAAGGGTTCACGTTGACCTAGAAATAAGAAATTTGGCAGGACGTGAGATCATGTATCATCAGAGATAAAAATATTGTAAATCATAATTATGTCACAAAAACAACATTACAAACTTGTTGAAGTTTATTTCATACTAACATGCGGCCCCAGCTTGGCACGGGTATTTCACAAAGTACGGCAGAAATTAATTGATGTACAATAGGAATAATTTTAAATTTCGAGTAAAGTTTGTACGTTATCCTGACGTCAAATTCAATTTTTTTTATTTCACTGTTTTGATAAGGTAATAGAAGTTTATATATATATATATATATATATATATATATATAATAACACAAGTACTGTTATATAGCCTAATTTTATCAGAGATAATATAGGAAACTAATAACAGAAGTTTTTTTTCAAATCAGTGCAGTAGTTTCGAAGCCCATGCTTACTCCATTAGGGAACCTCATTGGAAAAAATAAGCATTTTATTAAGACGACAATGATTCGTCGTCAAAACTATATAATAATACTTTTATTGGTAGAGCGGTCAAATGTATTTGCGCACTGCCACTGGACCTGGGTGGGATCCGATAAGTGTGTGGGACTCCCCGCTGTACCAAACACTCATTGTAACAATTATGTTTTGAAACTTAAATATTTTATAAAAAAGTACATCCGTCACCTTTGACTGTAAGGCTTAAGGTACTCAGAGTTGAAGAAATGTCACTCTCTTTTCTCTTGGCGATGGCGAGATAATTGCAATGGCTGACGCTATCTACCATTGCCAGACTATAATTAATTTTTTTTCTCTTCAACCAAGAATCGTGTCACAATGCACGAAATAATATTTCATGGAAAGGGTGAGTTCATGATTTCTTACCGACGCCATGTTTCATTGTTGTTCTGATCTTAAATTCTATTTAATTGTAACAGGGTTTATATATTGCTTGATTTTAGTTGGCTCATGAAGCCATGAGAATGGGATTCTTATTGGTTGTGTGTTCCTTTTCAGAGCTCTACTCCTTCTAACTTTTATTTTTCTTTTTGTTAAACATCCAGACTACTGGTCCCCGCTAGGCAGAGCACTAATACTACTAGTCTCGACTGAATGTCATTTAGGTGTTCTTGGGGCAAAGAACAAGTGAAAAGTCGTACACTAGGTTACATTCCAAATAATGCATTATATGACGATTGCTTTTGGTGTTTCTCTGTCCGACAAAATTCGTGACGAAGTCATAAGGAAGAGAACTAAAGTACCCGATAACACTCGACGAATGGGCTCGCTGAAGTGGCAATGGGCTGGTCACACACTCCGAAGAACAGATGGCGGATGGGCCAGTAAGGTTTTGGAGTGGAGGCCACCTTTAGGAAAGCGAAGATTTGGTCGAATTTTCACCAGGTGGAAAGACGATGGCAGGAGATCGGTCGTCTTGGCGTTCATTGAGAGAGGCCTATGTCCAGCAGTGGATCGATAAGGACTGATAATGATGAAAGCGAATGCTTTATTCTCGAATGGCTCTTTATGAATCGAACATATAACAAGCTTTCGGACCATTTTGTTGAAACGTCACTTTTAAACCTACCGTTTTATATTGAGAAAATGGTAGGTGTCAGGAATATTGATTCTGATGAGCCCTTTCAACTTTCACTCTGATGCTTACGTTACTAGCTAGTTCAGTCTAGGCTGCACTGGTTTAAACTATCAGGTCCAGGACGAACTACCAGATAATGACTTTTTCTATGGCAGATGTTTTACAAGTATTTAGACATCATCCAAATATTTGGAAGTCATCATAAACATAGTAAATAGAAAAACGAAATAGTAACCTGGTTACGAATGGATCATTTATCGTTCAAGTAATTAACAAAATACATAATTGTCTACAATCACATTTAATAATGTAAATTGAACTACTTACAGAATCGTTAGCGCTACATTCTATGGAAGTAATATTTTAAATATTATTTTAAATATTACAGTTTTGCTAATAATTACCTTATTGTTGCTAGGGCATTTAATAAAGTAATAGATTTCATTGTAAACGAACTTTTCCAAAAGGAGTTATGGTAAATATGAAAAAACTAATGTTATCATTAGAAGGTAATGTCCTCACAGAATTTTGTAAGTATTTGTGGTGCTATAGGATTATGAAGAACATAGGACAGGAAGAACAGAATTCAAGGAGTCCGGCGAAATCCATTCGAGACCCGCTTGAGCTTCGCTGACTAATCAAAAATATGATCCTATTGCTTCATAAATTATAATTAGGAACTAATTTTAACAATTAATAATAATTATCATCACAGTTACTTCGGTCCTCTGCACAAATCAAACACAACTCACATTATTAAATGTGAGATAAACGCTGAATTTTGGCGCTCATTAAAACAATTGAACATCTGATAGTAATGCTCTCTGCAGTACTCGAAATAATACACATTGGTTCTGGCGCAAACCATTGAAGCGTACATTTCGAAATTCATTTGCTCTGTACGTTATGATCAATGAATACATCAGCTTCAACTAGATAAAATGCAACATGACTTTATTCACAGGCGATAGATATTGTTGTTATTTGCGAGTGGCTTTTACACCTTCGAGTAGTCCAAACAAGGATTTTTAATAGTGACAAGTAGTAGGGCAAACGAGTAATTGAAGCCTTGACATGACAAGCGACGCCTATATACTGACATTACTAGTATCATGCAGATGCGTTGCCCTTCTTCCCTTCTTCCTCCAATGGGCCACGACAAAACCCACGCACTGCGAACAAATACGACCTCGTGACGGCATTTGTCTGTTAAGATTCGGTGTAAGGTAAAACATTATGAGCATGCGATACCATCCCGCCCCTGCCTCCTTCAATGGCCCACTGGAATCTCATACACTGCACGAAACACGACAATATAGCGATCACTTTACGGCGATGTCATGCGAGCGAAAGATGCAATTCGGTTGCACTGTAGCATGGCACTACCTCTTACTAAAAAGGGTTTAGGAAAGGCTGCAGATGACTTGATGAAGCAAACTCTCGAGGTAAGCCACGCAGCGCCTGAACTTGGTTCAATGTTCAGACGTTGGTGAGGGAAGACCTGTCACTATCCTGAGTAATTCCCGTGACCTGGAAGGTAATATAGCCTCCTTCTTGTCTAAGACTCAGACTAACACAACTGTCTAGTGATTTCTAAGAGGAGGGCTGAAAGAAAAGTGAATGAGAGAATATGACGCAACAACGTGGCAGCTATATTTTATGAAAAATGTGCTTGAATATAAAGGAGAAGGTAAACGCATGCGCATGACAAAAAATATGCGGGCGTTGCTAGTCTTCAATAGGCTCCGGTTCCTCGTGTGCCCATGTATAAAAAATTCTATCCTATTGCCCAATCAATACGCAAATCGGAGTTTTTTTAATAATAGAGAAGACAAACGAGCAGTACCAGCTTTTTGGTAACTACCGACGCCCATAGATATTATATGAATAATATAGAGACGTGTTTCCCTACTTCCCTCTCCCACTCTAGTGGACCACATTAAATCGCAAGCCGACGGGACTGACACACTTTGGTAAGCAAAGGTGTCTAAATTAATTGAGAATAAAAAGTGTGTGTGTATTTTTGTATACGCATTAGAAGTTCTACTTCTTTGGCGTAACAAAATAAATACTTTCTAGAAAATATTTAAAATATTCTTTCACTTTATTCTACGTAGGTATGTAGAAAGGACGACACTTACAATAGAAAAAATATATTTAATACATTGAAAGTTTTACTATAACGCATTATGGTTACTTTTTTGAAAAAGTGTTGATTATAGCTAACTTCACGGTGTTGGTTTTCTGTGATGGTGTGCGCGCGCATTTATCGCAAAGTGGTAGTGCCGTGCTGCATAGGCGGAGATAGGGCCACTCATGGTCTATAACACTATGTCCTTCTATGCAACGAAATTGGGCCGACACGACCGGGGATACATCTCACTCACTTAATACCGCCGTAAAGAGACACCTACGGTGTCGTGTTTCGAGAAGCTCGTGAGTAGCCGGTGGCCCTTTGGGGGTGTAAAGGAGGGCAACACATCGGCATAATCATGCTGATGTTCATGGATATATATATATATATATATATATATATATATATATATCCATGAACATCATATATATATACATATAAAAGGCTATGTGGTGACGATCTGAAAATACCCCCACCCTCAATCCAAGCCCAGGGTGACGAGAAATAGGTCAAAGGGCAAAAAAACCGTTTGGTGTCCACACAATTACGAGCACATACCTTTAATGGACGACGACAGCAGAGTTCGGCCCCTAGTTCCCAATTCCAGTTTCGATTGTCTTGTAACTTGCTATCTTGCTATAGAAAGCTTCGATCTCAGATCTCAGGAGTAGATGAAACGATAGCCCCAGAATCTGTATCAATCTCTGTCAGATGACTTCTTCCTAGCTTCTCCACAAAAACCTGCGACCCTATGTACTGCTCAATCGCTTCGGTAACTAGTTGCGTATTTGAGCATCTAAGGTTTCGGCGTATTAGTTTGCGGATCTGCTTAGAAAGGAGCTTCAAATCGGCAGATGTAACGTCTTCGTGTGCTCTGCTTTCCCTCATAAGTCCAAGCGTCTCATCTGAGAGTTTAGCTTTCCTGCTCGTATATTTAACCTGCAGTATCCTTCACCCATGTCCCGCATGCAACCAATCACGTCGCCTATCGCCCCGTCAATTGCAATTGTAGTCTCCGTCGTATCCTAGGAGTGTTAACTGTACCAAACGGACACGCTCCCGTCGAAAGCCTACATTCAGAGAGCCTCTAACCAGTCCGTGATCACTTCCGGTTTTAAACTTGTTGATTACGGAGACTTCCCTAAATATATGCTTAAGGTTCGTAATAGTAAAATTAATCCCCTTCCTTGTCACAGTTTCGTGGCTCTGCTATGTCCACTTCCTATGGAGTCTCTTCTTAAAATAGGAGCATTTTACCCTGCAACTTGAACTTTCTACTCCCTGTGGTCCCAGACTCGATTCGACACCATTTCATTCTACCACTTTGGCATTAAAATCTCCCATAACAACATTGAAGTGGGCCTTACAGGTGTTATGTAGGGCCTTTGAGACATCCTCATAGGTTGTTTCCATGTCATCATCAGAATGTGTCGAGGTTGGTGCATATACTTATATCATTTATTGAGTTTAAGTATGAGATATGCCACCCTTCGACACACTAGAGATTTCAACGATGTTGGCTACGAGAGACTTATTCACGAGGAATCCCACGCAACCTTGTGATGGAGTGTCGCCTTCCCTGAAGTGGAATAGGTGACCCGATGGCAGTGTTATTGTATCTTCACTTTTCAGAACGTGCAATCGGACTTTTTCCAGTTCCACCTCCAGCTCAAATAAGTGGTTATCTTGTCGAATCGTTCGTCCATTATACGTTGCCAGGTCAAATCGGTGGTAGTGTACAGTACTACCGGGAACTAAGGGCCGAATTTTGCTGTCGTCGTCCATTATAGGTAAGTGCTTGTAATTTCCACGCTGAGCAGGCGGATCGGCAATCGCAGATTAGGTTTCGGAACGGCGCCACTGCTGCGTGTCGCCGATCTGATTGACAGTGCTGTCATTACTCGGCGCTCCCGTCTACTTCACTGTCACTATGAAGCAGACGGTACCCCAAATAACCAAGTCGCTGTAGAATGAATGTAAAAATAATATGGGGTTGCAGTAAAAAATAATTAAATTACGCATTATTTAAATTTCTATCGATTTAGTTAGTAGTTAAAAGTAAACTATAGTTTATGTACACGGAAGTAACAATTCGTAATTTTTATTAAAAAATATCGGATATCACGTGACGAATTAGCTGAGAAGAACAAACAGGTGGCAGATGAGCCAGTAAGGTTGGAGGCCGCGTTTAGGAAAATGAAGTGTGTTATTTTGTACAATAACGAAAACGAGGCAGTAATCGAAATATTGTTGTTTCAACTCATCAATAGTTTCCGCTGTGCATGCGATGAAAGTACCCTATATTTTGTGATCTCACTTGGTGTTCGGGACATGACTTTGCTGCAGAACATATATCAATGTGGCTTAGATAAATCATCTCCAGCCAAAGTCGTAGCACCGTTACTGTAACTTATCATAAATTTTGCATCGAACCATTTGCCTCCGGGAAAACAAAGAATGATTTCCCGGAGGCAAATTATATGAGTAAATGTTTCCAGCGCGCAAAAATCTAAATTGTTTCTTATTTTTTCCAATGCTCTCTCACAAAACACAAATAAATAAACAAAGGAACATTGTTTTTATACATATATCTCTCTTTACTAGCATCACCCTGCATTTTACCCTCACCTAAGATAAGCGGGTTCAAATAAATAAGCTTTATCTTAGGCGACCGGCTGGCTCATTTGGCAACGTGGGGGTTAGTCCACTTGTTACGCCGGAGGTTGCGGGCTCGAATCCCGCCTAGGCCATTGATGTTTATCTATGTATTATATGTATCTCTATAATAAAAATCTTAAATATACAAATTTTCTTAAATTTATATATTACATATTAAATATATTTCCGTTGTCTAGTAGCTGTAACTCAAGTACCGTAAGCATATCCTTAGAGAACTTAGCACAGGACTTAGCCTGGTCCCGTGCAAAGTACCATGTGCTGTTATAACTCCACATATATTATATTATTATTATTATTATTAGTCTAGATCGAATTTGGCACAAATATGATTGCGGTTCTTGTGGTTGAAAATATATTTAGGTTTAGGTAGGATGATCCTAATACCATGCTGGGCCCGACTTAACTTGCGACAACTGGACGAGTTTTAAGGTTCCATAGAGAAATTAAAAAAAAAAAAACATTTTAATTTTGCCATGTCCGTCTGTCCGACCGTATGTCACTTAGAGTTTTAAATTAAATTTGGAATTTAGAACATATCCACTACAAAATGATATAGCATGATTTTGAAGTATAAAATTATTAAGGCTAGGATTCGGATCCTATCAGCGGGTCACAAATGGAGTAAAGTGTAGTGGTGCAAACCCGGTTAAAAAATAAGATGAAATGTTTTTTTACGAGAGAACATAGCCGCGTGAGCGGTATTAGATTGGGCTTTCTGTGATATTGAGTTTTCTAAGATTTAAGAGACAAGCCGAACGAAACGGAACAGCGAGAGATGTCTTCCCGTTCGGTTAATCCCATTTCGGTTGCAATGCAGCATGGCACTACATCTTACATCCGTATCACAACTCAACCCCTCATCATACGTATGTATAGTTAATGCAGTTTACTGTGTCCGTTTATTTTCTCCTATTATAATTTAATGATATTCACTCCTGCATCACGACGAGATTTTTACATGAAGATGGGCGACAAGCTCATGGAGCCTTGACTACGACAAAGGTTACAGACAGTGAATTTGAGGAATCATCAAGTCGAGAATTACCTGTTCCCTCTACATCAAATTTACGTGAAGTATGCTATTTGTGTCCATTAAAAGCTCGCCGAGTGACTGACCATTATTGTGTTAAATGTAAAAGAGCAATTTGTAGTCCTCATAATGTTGACATGTGTACCAACTGTCTGTATTAATATTTATTATAATTTCTTTTCTTAACTAGTTCCAATGAACATATACCATTCTGCCATGTAACAAGTTAATATTTAGAATAAACAATTTTGATTATGGTAAAGACTTTTAATGCGTAGTCCGCCCGACGAATGATTAGTTATGTTTCTGTAAAACTAGTTTAGTTATCTAGGGTAGAGACGTACAGCAGTATTATTAGATTTAACATTTGACAAAGTAAACTTAGTATATTGCGTCTTCTTTTCATTAAAAAAAGTATGTAACTTCATGCCTATTATCCCCGAAGAAGTAGGCAGCAGGGTGCTAGTACATCCACGACCCGAGAGTCAATACAGCAGTAATGCAAACAATACAATCCCTTATCATTAACAAGATAGGGTAAGTCATTGATATATACAAGGAATATGAATGGTCCTAAAAAAGATCCCTGCGGGATCATAATTGTAAGAAATGATCCCGGAGATCGTTTTCCATTCACATATACCCTTTGAATTCTACCACTTAAATATGAATGAATCAAATCAGATGCAATACATTTAATTCCGTAGTGATGTAGCCTCCCGACCAATGTTTCGTGCTGAACACAGTCAAATGTCTTAGATGAGTCACAGAAAATACGTGTAGTATCATGTGTCTCTTCCCAGGCCTCAAAAATATTTCTTATTAGTTCTACACCCGCATCATTTGTAGAACGACCGCGTGTGAATCCGAACTCTTTGTTATGTAATAATTTATTGCTCTAAAAATGATTCATCAGTTGGTTTAAAATAAGTTTTTCGAAATTTTTGCTAAAATTAGGTAAATAGAATTCGGTCTAAAGTTTGTGGGATCCAAAGTGTTACCTGATTTGAATAATGGAATTAGTTTGCTCTATTTTACACTATCTATACAATTATTAGATAGCAATGCTCAATCTGTTGCCATTAAATCTATTAATGATTTAACAACTGAAATACAAATGTCTCACAGGACATTTGGTTCTTTCTAGTTAATAGATTTAAAGATTCTAATAATGTCAGATGTTAATGCATCATGTTAATGCACGATTGAATTTAAAGGTTCATTCAGATACGTTGCGCTGAAGGAGAGAAATCGAGGCGACAGTTGAGGAGTTCAAAGTTTTTGTAGTGTAGGAATGCCAGTGAAAAAATTATTAAAAGCAGTAGCTATTTCTAAATCTGATGTTATTGTTGTCTCTCCAATCTTTAATTTGAGATCTTTGTTCTGTTGTTTGTCTATTCCTATTTCATCTTTTAAAATTTTCCAAGTAATTTTGATAATATTATTGATATTTTTAATTTTGGAACTGATATATTGTGACTTTGTTATTTTTCAATTTGCTGTAAACTTTTTGGAAAACTCTATGACATATACTCTGAATTTTTCACAGGTATTAGATCGCCTTTCTGCACACAGTTCATATAACATTTGCAATTTTTTTTAAAGTTCTGCTATTGCCCAGTCATTAAACACCAAAGTATTACTAACCAAGAATGTTTTAGATGTAAATATCGATTTAAGTATAGAAGATAATGATGAGAAAATTAGATTATACATGTTATTTGTACTTAAGTTATTGCGTAAAATGGGCATACTTCTAGTTAGTGAATCTCTCATATTGTTCAAACGTCCTAAAAGTACTGGTACGTGGGTAATTTTATGTCTTGTTACATTATTCCTCATATTTAGAAACTTCATTAACTGTCCACCGTGGTCTGAATGTAATTTATTAATTATATTTTTACTAACTGGAATTATATTTGTAAAAATATTGAAAACACAAGTGGCACTGTTGATGTAACTCTAGTAAAGGCTCCGTAAACATATTGTTAAGATTGTGTGCCCTAAACAAATTTAGTAACTCAACACAAATTAAACTCCGTTCTAAAATATTTATATTGAAGTAACCGCGACAATCAACTTTTTATTTTACTTGGACAATTTAAATAGAACATGTTCCAAAATGTTTTCAAATATATGATAACTCCTTAAAGGAGGTCTATATAGTGTAACTGAAATGCTCTAATTCTATGACTGCTAACTCTATTGTCCGTTCAACAGGTATGTTCACAATGTCTTTACGTTCTTTAAATAGGAAGTGCTTGTTTAGTATTATCGAGGAACCTCCATGTTCATTATATTTTTAACCAATGTTCAGTTACACACAATATACTTATATTACATATATTCAAAAATAACTCAACTTCCAACTCTTTCCCTCTTAGGCATTGAATGTTCTGATGCACCAAGCTGATAAATTTAGCACTATTTTTACACTTTGATTTTGTGTACTTATTATAATTCATTGATTTTAATAATAAGGGGCAAGAGAAGACCTCCATTGTCTTACTACTAAGTTTAATCTAAGTTGTCAATATTTGGAACATATTCCTACTACTTATTATCGATAATTTGTCCAATAGAGACTAGATGTTTAGCCAAATTCTTGGGCCGTAATATCAATATAATATAATAGCGAAAAAGCTGTCTGTCGTTTATAAAAATGTGATAGGTGGAATCTATCGCTATTTAAATGATAACAAGTACTAACAAGTTTGTTAGAGTCCAACAAATCGAATTTCTTATTATATTTACATACGTATTGTACTGTCATATTTAAATTATACCAAATAGTATTTTCCGAATGTGGCAATCATTTAGAATATGGAAAAGATAACAAAACAATTTTGTTTACATGCATATTATCTGTTATAGCATAACATTTTAAAAGATGAGATTTGTTTATTTTCCCTCTATTATTTACAAAAATTCCGAAATTTATATTTTTACCAAAATTATTTTTATTTTTAGTTATATAAGAAACTATATCAAAAAGATCTAAATTTGGTAAACAGTTATTTAATACTGTTTGACTGCATATTTTTAAATCTAAATCGTTGGAACATTTACTTATGTACCGTCAAACAAAAACAGCAGAGATTAATAATGTATGTACACATCCAAGTATATTAAGACAATGCAGTAGTACATATCTCTTAGTGGTGTTCACAGTACACTGGACACGGTAGTAGCGGTTACAGCAGCCATATGGAGTGCACAAATTATCTCTACAGGAAACAGGATCCAAACGTCAAATGCGTTAAATAAATTACAATCTGCTGGTCCGAGGCTATACTGTTGTACGATAAATACTAGATATTCCCTGTCAACGTCTCAATGTGACTTATTTTCTCTGACTTTATGAGCTTACTACAACCACCTCACGCTTTCTCCCACGTAGCTCCGGTCATTTTAGTCGTCAGTCATGCTATATAGCCTTTCCTGATAGGTGGACCATTCAACACAAAATATTTTTTTATTCGGGTCAGTAACTCCCGAGATAAACGTAACAAAGAGAAAAGCAAAAAGACACATAACATAAACTGCTTGAAGATGAACTGCTGAAGAGAAAAATGATAGTGATGAGGCCTACTGTATTTTCCAAACTATTTTTTTTTAATATTTGGTGTGCGTTTTTTTCTCATGTTGTATCATGGTTCGTGGTTTCTTTTCGTCATTTAGGAGGCAAACATCATCGTCATCATCATCATCATCATTATAATCATCATCACCGTAATTATCATCGTCACCATCACCCTGTTTCCGTCACAGCTGGACGCAGCCCTGCCCAAGTGCACGTTGCACTGTAATGCTACTGAGATAAACAAGTTAGAAATACATTTCTTACATTTTGAGCAATCTGTTCGTGCGTCTTGCCGAGCCATTTCATAAAATCGTTTACACTAGTGGCACTATTTATAATTCTCGGAACTGCATCACTTCTAATGGCCTGGTCACTTGAGGCTGATGTTAGAATTGAGGAAAGCGCTTGTGTAGCCACGTCGGCCTCCGCTGTGATGGTCTGATGGCCCATGAAGGGAAAAGGAAGGTAGATGGTAACTCATCTCTAAGACCTCTATGCAGATCTTCATTAGAGTTGGTAGTAATCTACAGACTTGGACTACTCGTTTGGCATATAATAATAATAATGTTATCCTAGACGAATTTCTGTAATCTCTATTGAAATTAGTAAACTGCGTAGGACATATCATAGTGCATACACAGGCACACTGCCTTCTCCCTCACTCTCCTATTCCAATACGACCGGAGAGATATCTGGCGCGACCAGGTCGACCGGCTTAACGTGCTCTCCGAGGCACGCTGGTGTATCATCGTCAACTTCCTCGCTTAGAACTGTTTTATTGGAAATTGAAAATTCCCAATAAGACTTTGATCGGATACAAGGGACGAACCCAGGACCTCACGAATGTGGACCAACATGATCACCACTGAACCACGAGGGAGATAGGCTGTACATAGATTGCAACATTTTTCTGGACCTGAACTTCTTTGAAGCTGTGGAAGCGATCCGAGTCTGCAACTTCATCGTATAGTAACGAGTGCTGTCGGGTCATGAGTCACAATACTTGTAAATATGACCTATTAGTTATGTATAATAATATCTTAGATTTACGTGAATGTTACAAATTATAATAAACTTTAACAAGTGGAACCTCGTGACCATTGTAGCTGTAATGCTTCTGGAACGTCGGGATCGTAAAATATTTAATAAGCCACAATAGAATCCGTTAGGGTAGTTGTTTATATTGATGTCTAAGCTTACGCGAATGTTACTCACAATAATAAGACGTCGGGCTATTTAAACAATTAGATAAACCGAGATAAAAGTCCATACATACAGTTTTATTATAATAACTATTTTTATTATAAAATTACGAATATTTGTTAAATAAAGTAAGACCGAGGAGTGACATTTTCGGCTTCTTGTTTCGTGCGGTTTGTAATTATCCGGTGGCCAATTGGTAGGAAGGTGAAAAGGGGGACTACGCATTGGTATAGAAATTATGCTGGTGTTCATGCCAGACTTTTTACGACTACAGTAGCCTTTACTAGTCGTAAAAAGGCTCCGATTTATCGTCGTGTCCCTAAACTATAAAAAATTATCAGGTCGGTTTGTCATTTTACGTTCTCTTATGACTTGTCAACACTGAGAGCAGAACGAAAGAGGCAATGTACAAGTATGTCGAGATCAATGCGAATTTTGTAAACGAAGTTAGTCAGAGTTTCTAAGTCTTGTAAACGACTTTAGTGTCCAAAGTGCACTCAGAGCCGCTTGACTTTAGCTAATTTAATCTTTAGGTGCTATTCCCAAGGTGCTTTATTGGATTTGGTCTACACTTCCAGTGGCTCAGTTTGAGCGGCTAAGCAAACACTTTATAGCACTTCCAATACAACATGGAAGTTTAACACAAACATGGGTGTACCGTTTTTAGGGTTACGTAGCCAAATCGCAAGGATAGCTTCGTCATATCCGTCTGTCCGTCCCTATATTACAGACGTTTCACTCGGAGGATTCGTATATTTTACGTTTGAAATTTAGTAGGTCCGTGTGTATGTGGAAAAATGTAAAAAAAATTTAAAATTCAGTAAATAATATAAACGAAAAGAGGTTTGGATAAACTCTATTTAGTAGATATAATAGATATTTTTTTAGTGCACTGCGAAACCCCTCAAAGGTGAGTCAGATTCCAACAGGTATTTTATATAATATGTCGATGGCAACCGACAGCCACTGACACCAGTGTTTATTATGTGGACGTGTTGCCCTCCTACCCTATTCTCCTGCAACAGGCCACACAGCACACCTGTCACATTAATACGGTATCACGTCAGCGAGAGGTATCCCGTTCGTTTTTTAGAGTTAATTGATATTCAATCAAAATATAACTTTTAGCTGTTTCCAGTAGCTTTCTTAGTTTTCGCCTCCCACAATGGGCCACCGGCTACTCACAAAACTCTCGAAACGTGATGTTGGTGTCAATTTACGGCGGTTATATGTGAGCGACAGGCACCTCCCCGGTAGTGCCAGCCCAATTGCAATGCACACGAGTGTGATGCACCATGCATGGCGCTACCTCTAACTAAAATTTATCCGCGTATAACACAAAACTAATGGAATTGTGGCCACATCAACCGGCGACTTAAAATTGTTTCAATACAATCGGGAAGGTATAAATATTTATAGTGTTGCGGGACAAACGGTGCCTACCGACGCCTCTCCACATTATTGTTACAGATGCGTTGTCCTCTTTTCCGGCTCTCCTCTAATGTGCCACCGGCTACTCACAAATTGCACTAACGACGTGACAGCACGTTTATTACTTTTAAAGGGATATCATGTGAGCGAGAGGTACCTTCCTAGTCATGACAAGGAAGAAGGGTTGGCTATGTTACACACCCTTACCTCTTAGAGCATAGTAAGCCGTCATTCTTGCACCTGATTTCTCCCCCGCCGTCTCGGATACAGGCGGCGAATATAGCGAGCTTAGTTGTAACAATAATTATTGTTACAAATACGCTGTGTATAAGTTTATAATAATTTATTAGCAAGTTGAAGGATTTTATTTCAGCTATAGTGTAATAAAGCTTTACTTGTTGTCTAAGACAACTTCCGTACGAACGGGGCTCGGATAATTTCAATTAAGGATTTACCCTCGGCAGCCGGCTTTACGTCTAAATTTGTTTAAATGTAAAATTCTTACCAGAAATATTAAATGCAATAGGTTTTTCTGTTGAAACTTCTGTATGAATATTTGTAATCGAGTTTTCTGCAGAAATTTCAATATAATATTTAATATAATAATGTTGGTTTATAACACCACGTCAGCCGAGCCTCGTGCTAGGTGCCGTAAGGACTTGTGTTACAGGTACTAGACAACGACAGGTACTACAGGTACAGACAATATATTTAATATTGTAAAGAAATCTTATGTATTTAAGATGTTTATTACAGAAATACAAATAATACAAAGATAAACATCCATGACCTAGGCGGGATTCGAACCCGGGACCACCGCCACACAAACTGAGCCAGCCGGTCGTCAACGTAAATAGATTTTATGTTGGTGTAGTGCGTTTTTTACTGAATTCTATAGAACGATTTATATATAAGTGTTTCTATGTAAACTTTTGTAATTTGTTATTATTTGAGACAACAAGCTTCAGCGCCATGCTGCATTGCACCCCTGGGATGAACTTTCTGGTCGGCCCCTCGATCTCACATCATCATAAAGTGATAGCTATACTGTGGCGTGTTGAGGACACTCAATTGACAAATTGTGGTGGTATGGTTTCTGTGAGCGAGGAGATATACCTTCATGCCGTTAAATTCGGATGCAATGTGTCATAGCGCCAATCTTTCCTAACGTACAGGGAGGCAAACGAGAAAGCGGAGTCTTTTGACGAGTACTGACATCCAATTTATAACATTATTGTCATACTGACATGTAACCCTCTTTTTCTCCTTCCTCCCAATGGGCCTCTCAATTGGATTCCAAAATCTTTGCACCACAAGTAGGTTCTATGAATGAATTAATGTGTGTAATTCCGATAGTAATTTTGTTCGAGGAGGTGAATGTAACCGGTTATATATTTATGCTAGGTGCGCCCCTAGGGTTTCCATGCGTAACATGGTTACATTAAATATTACATATAATCCCTTATTTCACGTTCTTAGAGTTGGAAAATCCTAAAACGCTTTCCTTCTATAGATTTATTTATTATATAAATACATATAATACGACCGGCTGGTTCGGTTGATAACGTGGCATTTGGTGTGCATGTTACGCCAGAGGCCGGGGTTTAGAATCCCGCCTAGGTCATGGATGTTCATATACATATAATATTATATGAGGAATAGAAAAACTACAACCAAAATTGTGTTGCTCTGAAGAGAGAAATTTTACTTATACAATACATTTTACAAAACATTCTTCAAATAATAATAATATTTAAAGAATGTTTAACTAATAACACACTGATAATAACTCACCTGAAAAGAGAATCCCTATTTATTTAATATTCAAATTATAATTCATTTCTTATTTGATCAACATAACATCCATATTTTGCTTTAAATAAGTTTATATAAAATTAAAGGTAGTATCTACACCTCATTTACACGTGTATTATATTCTGTATTTCCAAAATCTTAGATATATCTTTCTAGTGCTTGTAACACTTTACTTACCACAGAACTAGGCTAACGTCGTGTGATATGTCTATATATAAAATTATATTATTATTATAATACAGAGATAGAAAACATCCATGACCAGGGGATGCGAACCCGCGAACTCAGGCGTAACACGCATGGTCATCCGAGCCATCGTCCTTCAGATAAAAATGAATGTCATTTATTAATAATGAAAATAATAAAGAATGTCACTTATTTAAATTTATAACAACTGCATGTTATGCCTTAAATGAAAAAGTGAAAAGATAAGCATCGAAGGCAGAAAAAATAGATGTAAATAACAGGGTTACAAATAGTAAAACGATTGTGACTTTGATAACATCTTGTGAGTTTTCTATTCTATTCTATGTCCTTATCTTTTTCTACGGATTTCATTACAAGACTGTCATTATCAGACAATAGGACTATATTCTTTTATCTTTATTTATACTTAGTTCATGATTATAACACAGAACATCTGAAAACGTAATAGCGTTAGTAAGATGTAGTACCATGGTACATTGCACCCGGGTCGGGCCGGCACAACCGGGTATGTACCGCTCGTGAGCATGACACGGCCGTAAAAGGACAACTTTGCATTTCGTGAAGTTCGTGATTAATTGATGGCCCATGGGACGGGTGGATGAAAGAAGGGTAACGCATTTAAAGAAAATAATAATACTGATGTCTATGGGCGTCGATAGTAATGAAAAGGCTCCGATTACTCATTTGCCCTACTACGAGTATATACTACATAAAAAATCTCTTTAGCTTTCTATACATGGATTGGATGGCGGTGGCCATTTCTTCTAAATAACTTTTTTATGTACAATAGGGTGGCACACGAGCAATCGGAGCCTTTTCATTACTATAGACGCCCATGAACATCCACATAATTACAATGCCGCAACATAATTACAGTGGAATAATTTCATTCGAAAATTTCTTTTATATCAACTAGTACTTATTTTTTCGTTCCTGAAATTATGCTGTAGAAGCGAAAAGAAGTCCAATAAAGTTTTAAAATTACTAGGTTTGGCGGCGAAAAGGAATCCGACTCCCCTCTCTCTCGCAGATGGGAGATATGCATCACGATATGAGAATGTTTATAATAACTAATTGAACTATTATAATCATGGCCAGTGAGACCGTGGGGTCTGTCATCCCCAGACTCTCACATCGACGTCAGCTCGCGCGCGGTAGCTAGAATGACTTCAGCGCTGATGTGATTGCATGGCTGATGGAGATGATCATGACTGGAGGGCCCGTACACCTCTTGAAACAACTTTCTAAGGTCAAAGCTACCGTGCTCAGGTCCAAAAAAATACCTTTATTACGACTTTTTTTTACGACTTTTAAACGAAGCAAATAATTGCACAAATTTATAAAAACATGAGGAGCAATCACTGATTAAAATTCTCCCAAAACTTATACAAAAAATTAGCTCATTACAATTTTAAAACCCGTATTCGCTACCATCCCCTAAGGCACTTTGAGGGCATCCGAGACTCATAAAATTAAATGTTCAAAGTTGGCAAGTGACCAATTTAATGTACCTTCTTAAGCCCATAGCCCGTGTAAGATATTTTTAAACAATTTTAATTTATAACTTAATGTTTTACACGACTTGTTTATTTATAAATATAATTTAACTAGTTACTTGATCCGATTTAAGTTATGTGAATTAACTTGAAATAACATTGCTACACTCAAATTTTATTAAAGTTGTATTTCTTTAATTTTTATGTGACATTTGTTGTCTAAAACAAAAAACAATATGCATTTTGCAAAAGCTCTACTTAAAGAGGTAAATGTAATATTGCAAAATCAGCTTCATATGACACTTTATTTTTCGCTGAATTCTATAAAGGTGCACAGGTGTACCGTACGTTAAAACTTATGTGTGAGTATAATATAAATTTATAAAGTGTTAAGATTCATTAACATTTATAAGTGGCACAAAATAACATAAATTAACGCCAGTTGTTAGAATAAAACAGTATTAGTTGTTCAGCAAAATAATAATGGGGAGCGCAAAATGTACGCTAATGTACAAGTTTATTTAAACACAGGTCATACAAAGCTTCTGTGGTAGTTGTTTACACTGCAGACTGGACAGAGTGGATAGCGGTTGAAGCGGCTACGCGGAATGCATTAATTATCTCCGCTGGCTCCTAACATGTTCAAATGTTATATCTGAGTGGAATGCATCCAAGCTATTATGTATCAGACATTTGCATTTAAAGCAAATTGAAATTAAGATTTTTAACACATTATCAGCGGCCCTTAGTGAAGTTTCGTGGTGTATGGGGCTCGCGGCATACGATATTGTCCAACACCCACTGAAAATGTTCATGGATTGAATTGACAGTACGGATATGACGCATTTTGACGTTTATTTACAGTGAAGTTAATCGCTAGTGGCTCATTCTCCTCACTGAATTCCGAACTCTATTCTGTCTCCAAGCTGTATGTAACAGATAACATATCATACAGAGCAACTTTTTATTTTTCAAGTTTATAACGTACAGTCGTGACATTTATGAGTCTATGCACCACGCTTTGTGTTTGTGTCATAGCATTAAAGCGAACCGTTAAATTAAGTTATTTTTTACAATTTCAATGGTGTATATAATTTTTCTATTCCGGAGCGTTGGCTGAGTGTCATATGAGAGCTGCTGTTTTAAAAATATATCTGGAAGCGGAGACCAAGGCAAGAATAATCCGCTAAAACTATCAAATGACTATTTTGAACCGCGTTAAAATTCGTTAAATTATTTTTATTATAATGTGTGACACTAATGTCCGCTGAATTTAGCCAAAGGCAGCCATCTCTATAGAGACGAGGCAACTGCGCAGGACATATTATAGTGCACGTGCGTGTGCGCAGGCACGAGTGCACACCCTGTTCCCGCGTACTCCTATTCCGATTGGACGGCAAGCCGACACGTCCGGAGAGGAATCAGGCACACGACCGACGGATTAACGTGCTCTCCGATGGACTGTTAACTTCCTGAGTCCTGACTGTTATAAGATATTGAAAAATTCCAATTACACTTCGGTTCCACCCGGGACTGTAACCCAGGACCAGACTATTGTTGAACATGTTTACTACTGGACACGGGCTGTCAACTTATGCTCCTATGAGTACATAGGAGTACCTATGAGTACATAAAAAAATCGTTTTACATAGTATATGTAAAACGATTTTTTTCCTAGCTTAACTTCTGAAATTAACTGGCTTCAGTTAATTTCAATTAAGGATTTATTAACCCTCGGGAGCCTGCTAATCAAAGCGATTCATTTAAATGTAAAATACCTTTCTATTACTTTCTTGATCACTATTAATTTTAATTGATTTTTCCTTGAAAGAGTTTATTAAGTTTGTTTTCAATAAATGACTTTATAATAATATTTTTATATAAATCCGGATGAAAGAAATATAATACGATAAAATGAAATGCAATCCAAGTTATAAGTCTTGAGAACACGAGTGACACTAGGTTACTTGTTTAAATTTTCTTTTTCTTATATTCAAAGATCGTACACATGAAAGATAATTCCAGTTGTTTAGTCCTAAAAATATATTTCATATTTATACCTCTACAGCATGTAGTCTCACCAGCATAACGTTGTCTTCCGGATATGGTCTAACGAATCGTTTAGTACCAAATAACGTTTCTACGGTTGATGGTAATTTTATTTTATCGTGATATGTGGTGCTCCAGTCGCTCTACCCATTAGGGTATTAGGACATTGGCGTATAGAAGAATGATGATGATTTTTGACATGACTAATTGGTATTTTTACGACTACCAGCGCCCATTAATTACTATCCCGATGCATTGCCCTCCTTCCCCCAATGGGCCACCGGCTACGCACAAAACACACGAAACGCCACACTGAAGATGTACATATGTGACTTTACGGCGGTATTATGTGAGGGACAGGTTCCTCCGCGCTCGTGCCGGCTCAATTCCGTTGCATAGGAGGATGTAGTGTTAAGCACTATATGGCACTACCTCCTCCTATGCAGCATGGCACCACCTCTTCCTAAACGATGTAGAGAAATTATAAAAAGAAACGTATTTCAGTAGCGGTGACGTCGTTGGATCTTCAACCGACCTCAACAAGCTGATTGATATGAAAAGTCACCACAACTTATAAAAAGTTACCGACCTCGCTGGCTATTAATAAAAAATCGCAGGTCCAATTCTACGTAATCATGAGTCATAACATCGAGAAGTGATATTGAGATAAGATCTAGGTAGATCCGTCTGTTGTTCTATTTACGGACACTAATATAATCCGGAACCACATACCGTACGTAGGACATCTAGCACCCAATGTCACAGCTATATCGCAGTGACATAGGTTGGCATGAATGTAATATACCTATTTAAAAGGTACATTAACATATGAAAGCATTTACCTTCAAATGATTAATACGAAAAATATTCTCCTATTCCGATAGGGATATAGTTGTAATGCGGTTATATAGTTATAATTTGATCGTTTAAACCCCCCCCCCCCTTCCATATAATAAAAAATGAGGATAATGCAATACAACCAACGACGAGGCAGGTGTATAATATAAAAAGAACTTAATAGCACTATGCTGGTTATTAGTAAATCTCCAATGCTGCATTGTAGCTGAGTCAGGCATGATCAGATACACCTCACTCAATTGATACTACCGTCGCAGCAGTTCGTCAGTGAGAACATGGGGAGGCCCATTTGAGTGCAGTTAATAGTCTGTCATAATCATAGTATGAACATAAAGTACCTTCACGCCTGTTATCACCGAAGAGTTAGGCAGAGGTGTGCCAATACATCCACAACACAAGTCCAGGACATACTGTGGTCAAGGCCAGGATGTACACACGCCAAGCCCAGGTCGTACAGGCGACAAGTCTAGAACGTACAGTCGACAAGGCCAGAACGTACAGGCGACAAGTCCAGGGCGTCCGTACGCTAAGTCCATGACGTCTAGGACGTGCAGGCGAGAGTTCCAGGATGTACAGACGGCAAGCCCAAGACGTCCAGGCCGTACAGGTGACAAGTCCAGGCCGTACTTTTTATCCGTAGGTCAAGAAACTTAGTAATCGATCTGGTTTTTGAGCGTTTTTGCTATTCTTGGACTTTCCTATAAATTCTAGTACCTCTCAAAACCCACATCCTACGGATAAATGGGGATTTACTGCCGGAACTGCGCTTATACTTCAAACCATTGTTTAGCTCTTTAAATATAAATCATCCTTATCATACCAAAATCCCAACCGTCCGAATTGTAAGCATTCTATTTGTACTACAAGGTTGCACAGAGGTAGTCGAAACCTTCTCGTACCTACCAACGCCCATAAACTTCCGCATAATTGCTATGTCCGCCGGAAGGTAACCGTACGAAACGTGACAAGATAGCTGTCACCGGTCGTGCCGGAGTCAGTGCGAAACCTAACCACGTCACTGCTTTCGCTCATTTTCTTTTTTTTACCCGATTGCGAAAGAATGGTTATGTTGTATATATGTCTTGTATGTATGTAACATTCCGTATCATCTCATATCTTTAAAAACGCTGACCGGATCTACATAATTGAGGTATTGTCATAGATATTCATTTTCGGAGTCCCAGTGTTCTTTAACGGGTGACGTTCTTATCTTAGTAGTGACGTTAAAAAAATAGCTTAGCTGTGCGATGCCATTACGCTGTGCTTAGTGAAAAAACATTTTATTACTAAGTACCCATCATAAGAACCATTAAACCTGTGATCGTATTTATGAACGTGTTCCACGTCCGTGAACTCTGCAGAAAACTGAGACGATCAAATATTTCTGTCCAACGGCCCCGAACAAGGACAAACAACTGTGTTAGTGTGTCACAATTTCACAAATATCACGAAATTTTACGTAACACACACACATATGACTCACTTCGTAATAATTAATGTTACACTTAATCTTTTATATTAATAGCGTAAGCCAGTTATTGGTTCAGTCATATTGGGAAGTATTATTGTGCATAGATACAATATAAATAGAATAGAGACACCAGCATAAAACTGCCTGTATCTCTCTTTTGCATTAACATGCGAGTGTAGGTAGAAAGGGACAGTGATACATTCTCCTCTTCCTTCTCTATTAGCCAAGACAGACATTCCCCATCATATAATTATGGCATCCCTTATCTATCCATATTATCTCTATGGAGATATCTCTTCGGTCGTGTCTTCACTAAGTGATTGACAGTGGTCCAAGCTTTGTCGTGGCGGGCTCACAACAAGGTAAAGACAGTTGAATCGAAGGTGCTGTTATTTGTGCCCCTCTTATAAGAAGAGGGCCATAAACAGCAGGAAAAGGAGGCGCCCTTTGTACCCCTCTTATAAGAAAAGAGGATAAAAGAGCAACACGAAGCGGCGCATTTGCGCACGGTGCAAGGGACGAGGATTGGAACCTCTCCCCATTGCCCTGTCCCGAAGTTGATAGTGCTAGGCAACATTTCTATGGAGGAGGCGTCCGTCCCTAGTAGGGCTAGATAGACTTAGGGACTGGCTAGCCATCGCGCCCTGATGATTTACAGTTGCGGGGCGCCTCATCAATGGTCCATCGATTGCACTCGCGGTGGTTCTAGTGGCTATTCGGCTATATAGTGTGCCGCGGGCCCCACACACCACTGGATCCCAACCAGGTCCGGTGGTGTCGCGTAAATGCGTTTCCCCGCGTTAACGTAAAAAAAGGTATGTCCACTGTGAATAGTAAATAATGAAAAGATAAACGCTAGGAAAAGTGTTGTTGTGGCGCCAACGTGTTCGCACGTTCCTTTGCTCCATATAGATTAGGTGAATTAATTCTAGCCTCAATTTAAATTGAATGTTCCCTTGACATTCATAACTACAGAACTTTCAAATTGGGGTTCGAACTGTGAATGTTAAGGTTGTTACAACAATTACGTGGTAACTATTTTGTGTGACAATAATTAGTCATCCCGTACCTACGCCTTGTGTTATCTAAACACATTCTGATGTCTTAAGTTTACGCGAATGTTAATCATTACAATAAAACTACTTTTACGAATATAAACCACGACAAAATCCGTAAAAGTACTTTTATTGAAATAAAAACATTCTGACACGGTGATACCTTTTTAGTGTTCATTACACGCACTATATGCCATTTTAGTAGGCGGTAGTGCCACGCTGTACTGCATACGTAAATGGGCTGGCACGACCGGTGTGCCTCTAGACCACATGACACGACACGACACACAAAGAGACAGCCTCGCTATTGCGTTTGGTGCGGTTTGTAAGTAGCTGGTGACCCATTGGAGCGGAGGATAACGGATGACAAGGTATTTGTTTGCATAACTATTATTCGGATGTTTATGGGCTACGGTGGTTTATCAAGAGGCTCTGAATGCTGGATGTGCCTCATGATCGAAAAAAGTACCTATTAATTATAATAATAATTTCGATAATTCCTTATAGACAGGAAATTTTAAGTCTGCAGACCGGGTCAACACTTATATATCCGGGTATATATTAGGTAAGCTTAGCGCAGTAGCATCGTAAACTTAGTTATAATTGATTCTAGAGGCATAAGTCTACATATAATTATTATAAATTATTCTAGATGTGATAAGTCCACACCTTACTGTTACACCTAGTCTTGCCATAAATATTGTAACAATGAAAAAAACTTTTTTTTGCATTAAAATTTATTATTTCATAGTGTATTAGTTTAATACGTAAATATAAAGCAATTAAAAATATAAAGCTTATTCGAAGTGAGAACACTTGGCTGCAATATATTTCATTAAACGTTGAAGCTTGTTATCAATAAAAGCACACACGGTTTCCATAGGAAATATGTTAGACTATTCTAGATGTGATAAATCGATGTATTATCATAATAGATTATTATAGACGTGATAAGTTCACACATTATTATTATATATTATTCTAGATGTAATAAGTCTACACATTATTATTTTAGATTGTTCTAGATGTGAGAAGTCTACACATTATTATGTTAGATTATTCTAGATGTAACAGGTTCATACATGAATGTTACAGATTATTCTATATATGATAAGTTCATACATTATCATCATAATATGGTCAGAACTTCACCTCAATATTTCACCCCTGTAGGGAATGAATTTCTAAAAAATATTTCTTACTGCTCAGTTACACCATGAAAAATACCTGTTACACAATTTTAGTTGAAGAGTTGAAGCTGAAATTGAAGAGTTCTATATAAGTAGATTATTATAACAGGTATTATATCTGGTCGTAGGTACCGAAACGTTGAAGACTTTTTCGTAGTATAGGGGGGGGGGGCAAAGGAGAAATAGGAGCTGTTGTACGACTACCGACCATGATCATCCGCACAATTTCTATGCCGACGCGTACTAGACAACGGAAATATATTTATTATAAATTTAAGACATTTTATATATTGTTATAAATTTAAGACATTTTATATATTTAAGATTTTAATTATATCATACCTACATAAACATCCATGACCTAGGTGGGATTCGAACCCGCAACCTCCGGCGTAACACGCGGATTAACGGCCACGTTAACGACTGAGCCATCCGGTCGTCATCAATATAGGTTAATTTACAAATAAATGAATCACCGTATTAATTATTATAGGAAAACTTTTCTTATATTAGTAACAGGCACATACCTAGCAAAACTCAGGTCATTCCTGTATGAGCATGCTTGATCATGTGTCGTTTTAAGAGGTAACCGGACCATATGCCGTCGTGTGCGCTGGTTTATGGGCGGTCAAAAATTACATTTGAGCGCTTTTTTTAGCATAAGGGGGCGAGCCTTTTGATGAGCAAACGAGCCTTTTGATGACTATGGACGCTCATGGACATTCGCATGATCTTACACGGATGTGTCGCCCTCCTATCATCCCCCCAATTGGCCACCTGTTATTCACAAACCGCACGAAACGCGACAGTGAGGCCCAATTCCATTGCATAGGAGGATTATTCCCATTACACTATAGATGATGCCATGTTACCCTTAATGTCGACTAATTATCATCATTTGATAAAAGGAATGATGCATGAGAGCATTTTTATCTTGTGTTCTATATTCAGGAAGAGGTAGTGCCATGCCGCATAGTGGTTAGTGCCATGTATAGTACGTGACATAAAAAATGTTATATATAATTTCGTTAATCAAATGATGATTATTAGTCGACATTAAGGGTAACATGGCATCATCTATAGTGTAATGGGAATAATCCTCCTATGCAATGTCATTGGGCCGGCACGAGCCAATCGTCACTCGAATGATTATAAAGACACTAGTTTACTGCTTGTTTTCATTGCGCCTCTATTTGTCTATGTTCATGCGATACGTCCCGGTGAAAAACAGACTAACACCTTTGGGTATGGTACCCCAAAAATTACTACAGTCGTATCGGTTTACCGCAATTTTACGCCGGTATCATGTGAGCGAGGTAACTCCCCGGTCGCACACCACCTCTGAACTTGATGATGATGGAACAATGCATTACCTCTTACTAAAATCTAATTTTCCTTTTACTATTACTTTTTTTTAGAGGTGTTTACCTCTTACCAAATACCCTGTATATACAACAACATTAACGCATCATCACGCCAGTTCCCTAACGGGTTGGCAGAGTGAACGGAGCGACGCCCTGATCTAATCCAAAAAAACTCAAATCAACGATTAACAAATCTAACATATCTATCTATTTGCGGTTAATTGAAGATGAATGATGCACAGACAACTATTGTTAATTTTTTTCTAAATAAAATATTAGGAACAAAAAACATTGCGTAATTCCTTGGCGAGATTAATCATCCAGGTGAGTTTACTTTCGGCCACGTCATCGATGGCTTTAATATAAAACATCCTTAACACGCAGCTCATACACAGAACACACTTCAACATGAACGGTTCATTAATATTTATTGTCGTATTTCATATACTACAAGTATATGCGCGAAATATATACTATCCCGAAGTTAATCCACATTTAAGAGACCCAAATGCGATAGTATTCGATGGACCTACCAATTATAATCCTACGAGCGACTCCAATAACATAGACGACGATTATTTTGATTTGGACTTCCGAAACGGCCAAGCGAAGTGTCCTAAAGGATACCACTACGAAGGAACTGTGTGCTTTCCAAACGATTGAGGTGTGAAAAAATTAAATTGTTATAACGTGAGGCATAAATGATATGGTATTTTAATCTGTGATCTCTATTTATTTATTAAATTATGCAATGCAAAAGTGTTTCTTTTTTATTTGAATAGATTCCTATTGGAAGTTGTATGTATGTATATTATATTTTATAATTGCTTTCTTGTATATTTTATAATTATCATTGCGTATCGGTCCACTGCTGGACATATTTCTCTCTCAATGAACGCCAAGACGACCGATCTCCTGCTACTCGCATCCATCCCGTACCGGCTATATTTTGTAATTGTGTTTTGGAGACTGAATTAGTCTCGTTTTATTTATGATAGTAAAATACACTACTGGGTATAGACTTAATTAATCGTGAATACTAAGTTATCGTAAAAATTGTGAAATTAAACAGTTAATTCAGTGCACTCAATAATGTGTGATTATCAGTCGATAATCAGGAACAAAAATACTAAAGAAATGGTTATAAATATTATTGCATGAAACTCATGTACATCTCCGAAACCCCCGTAAATGATGGCCTCATTGTATATAGAAATAATTATTAATATAACTACTACATTATTATTTGTGCACTGATTTTTATGTGAGCACAATTATTACGATAGTTTGGTTTCACGATTAATTAAGCGCATACCCAATTAATTATCAAAAATAAAACGTATCATCAACGTGTGGTCTTAAATTTGATGAATTCGACACAATCAGTTTTAGATTCATATGCGGTTTGTGTTGGTGTTACCGTGCCAAATGTGGGCTTTTTCTGTAATCGACAAAATCTCCGATTTTAATGCCAAATTTAGTTTCAAAAACTTACGTTAAAATAACTTTTTTTGTGGTATAA
>JAFELO010000373.1:0-11672 GCA_017140195.1 Eumaeus atala | reverse complement strand
CGCTGCCGAGCATCGCGACGATGAGGCTCGACTTTGACAAGTCCCCTCCAACAACTGATGTCAGATCGTGACGCAGCGCTCCCATCTCGGGCACACCTCGAAGGTGTGCTGGGCTGAGTCCACCGCTGCGTTACAAAATCTTGACAACGAGTCGTCGACTCCCTGCGGGCCGTCTTGCACAGATACTTACCGAAACAATCATGCCCGGTGAGCATCTGCGTCAGACGGAAGGCGAGGGGTTTGCGCCTACATATCCACCATGTGCATCCACCGCTCGAGGACCGGGCGCATGGAAGCCGTTATCTCTCTACCATACGGCTGCCGCGCCAGGTCCTCCCCCAGCTCTGCATTAATGCCACACGCCCTAACAGGCGGACCCGCAGGATCTCGTCATGCGTGGGGTTCAAGCCGCGAGCCCTTCTATCCGAGACATAGGAGTAGCTCTCGGCAAGAACCTCCGCCACGAGTTCCCACGGGGGATTGCCGGCTAGGGGCGTAGCTGCAGCCCACGAAACCGTACGGTACCCCCGAATCGAACTCATTGCGACGACCCTCTGCGCGGAGCGCTGATGGGCCTTATTTCTCGCAGCGAGACGATCCGCCCAAACCGGAGAGCCGTACGTCACCATACTCCGACAGACACCGAAGTACAGCTGCCTGCAGGCGACGCTGGGTCCTCCGAGGTTCGGGAGGAGTCGGCCCAGCGCACGCACCGCCTTCATGACCTTCGGTCCCAACAAAGCGAAGTGTGAGCCGAAGGTCCACCCTCCGTCAAGGATGAGCCCCAGGTACCTGATGTGGGGGCTCAACCTGACCCTCTCCTCTGCTATCTGAATAGCGGCCCCCGTTGGACGCCCCCTGCGACCGAAGGGAGGAAGGGAGGGCTTTGGTCCTGTCTAGCCTGACCGGAAGCTTTAACCTCTCTATGCGGCTGATCACGAGGTCTAGACCGACCACGGCCAGTCGAGCCGCCTCCTTGTATGACTTTCCCCGGGCACATACGAGGAGGAGATGGCCTCGCAGGACCCATCCCGAGGCGGAGACGGCCTCGCAGGATCCAGTCGTAGCCGACGTCCCACAAGATCGGTCCAAGTACAGAACCCTTTGGGACGCCACGCCCGACTCGCCGCCACTCCACGGACCCCGACCGGTTCTCGAGAGCCACTCAGCGATCGGAGAGATACGCCTCCAATAGTAGCACGAGATAGGGAGGCTCCTTGAAGAATTTAAGTGCCTCCCGTATCACGCTGTGCGGGAGAGTATTGCAAGCGTTCGCGATTTTCAACGACACCGCCACCACCACCTCCCTCCTGCGTTCCACCTCACCCGTCACCGCCCGCCAGCGCTTGAGGGCATCGATAGCCGACCGGCGTGCCCGGAACCCGAACTGTGACTCCGAGAGTCCGAGTCCCGCGCCCTCCTCTGATACTACGAGACGGGAGGCTACAATCCGTTCTAAAGCCTTCCCGGTCTCGTTCAGCAGCACCACTAGTCGAACCGACGAAGCCGAGTCCATGGGCCACCCTGCCTTTGGAAGCAAGCGGAGCCGACCCTCCTTCCATGCCCCCGGAAACCGACCAGACCGCAGGCAGCGGTCAAAAGTTTCGCGGAGGCTATCCCCGTGGTGTACGAGAGAGATCGCCAGCACTCTGCCATGCACGCCGTCTGGACCCGGTGCCCTCTTCTTACTCTTTAGGCGAGTCAAATTCGCCTCCATTTCAGCAACCGTGACGGGTGGCGGAACACCCTCGTCCTCGTCCGACGTCTGCCGCGCCATCTTGGGGGGCGTGAAGCCCACGGGTGTGTCGGGGAACAATTCTCCGACGTTCCTCCCTAGTTGGCCCAGCTGGAGCATCTCCGTGATGAGGGCTGATGGGGCGCCATTTTTTCAGTTGGCCCCAGGGATCCCTCTCGAGATCCCTTACGAGCTCCAGCAGGGCCTCCTCCTTGGCTCGGCAAATGACCTGCTGCAGGATCTTCACCTTTTCCACATAGATCCTGCGCTGCCTGTAATCCTACGACGTCCTGTGGAGTCCGAGAGTATCTCCACCTCCGTCTCCACCCTCCACCCCTCCACTCTCCGTGCGATGGCCGGCGTGGTGAACGTGACGTCCACCACGGAATCTCCCAACCATCTCACGCACGTCTGGACTGTCCCTGTGTTGAGGAGGGACAGTCCGGCAGCTACCGCCCACATCTCCACCTCCCTCCCTTTCGGGTCCGTGACAGGGTTACCCCATGCCGTGGACTTGGCATTGAGGTCCCCGGCCACGAACACTTGTAGGGGGCTAGCTACCCTATCAGCGGCCCTAGAACTTCGAGGAACCGTTCCAGGGCCGCAAGAGTGCGGTTCGGAGAGAAGTGAACCCCTACGAACGCAACCTCTCCCCGAACCGCCGCCACGTACCCGCGGCCCCTAGCTTTGACTACGAGGGCGGGCCGGCTCTGACCACGATCGCCACCGAGCCGTCGGTGTCCCCAGCCCAGCTTGAACAGGAGGGCACGGCGTACGGCTCGGCTACGATCGCGACGTCTATCGTCCACTCCGGCTTGGACTGCAGGAAAAGGTCCTGGGCCCCGGCGGAGTGGTTGACGTTCACCTGGAGAACGTTGAGATGGCAAGGCATACTAGGCCATCTTTACTTTCGACCCCGAACGTTTCCCCCCTACCCGGCTCCACCCCACCACTAATCTCCCGGCTTGCAGCAACTTTTTAGCTGCCGTCGCCGGGAGCTCAATATGGGCTATTCCCGAGCCAAATTGCTCCGTACGCAGATTGCAAACGAGGACCCTGCCCGAGTTACAGCCCCGGTCTTTGGCCACCGCGGTCGCCAACCTTTCCGCGGTGACTGCGTCACTTAGGCCCGAGAGCCTAATATCCGCCTTCTTGTCGGGTCTGCTGACCTCTGCCTCTTCCTTAAGTACCTCCCTTAGACGAAGCGGCGAGTATATCGGCTTTTTCGCCGCTCGTGGACCAGGCAATTCAATAAGCCGCGCTCCGGTAGCCGATTTTCGTATCCGAAACGGACCTATGCTTAGCTCCGTCAGGTCGACCTCCTTTTCTGCCTTGAGCAGTGCCGAAGCGTATGACGCTCTCTTATCCGCTGCCTCCGGCCGTAATTTGAGAATGACGACCGAGGAGCGGGGAAGCGTCAGCTTCGGCTTTCCCGCCTCTTGCTTCTTAGCCAGCGACGCAGAAGCGTCAGTTGTCACCTTTCTCTTAGCCGGCGGCGCTGGTGCCGCCTGTTCCTTCCCCGCCTTGCGGTGGACCACGTCCGTCCACTTGCTGCCTTCTTCCGTAGGATTATGATCCTCCTTCCCTCCACCGACTCCTGGGTCCACTGCCCTGGAGGTTGAGGTACCGAATGCTGTCTACTCACCCTGCCGTTTTTTCTTCCCCTTTCCCTTACCCCTCTGTGGTTGGGGAACCGCTGAAAACTCGAGCAGCTCCCTCTCCATTGTAAATTGCTCCTCAGGGTTAGTCCCTGTCCACTTAGCTGCAATTGTGGCCCTTACCTCTCGAGCCAGTGGTTTATTGTCAGCAGCCAGAGGTGGTCGACATGGTGGGGCGGGAGGGAGCCGCATCTCTAAACCCGAGATGCGAGCGTCCACGATGTTGCTCACCGTTTGTGTAACCTCCTTCATCAAGTCGGCCATGTTGGGAACTCTCAGCCGACTTTTTCTTGCCTTCCTCAAATTCGCACCTATAGGCCTCCTCCCTGAGGTTGCCCAACTCCCTCTGAAGACGAGCGTTGTCTGCCGTGAGGCGTTTGACCTCATCACATACACGTCGTTGACACTAACATATCCCTGATGGACCCCGCCACCCGCTGTATCTTTGATGCGTAGCCACTCTTCAAATTAGCCGACTTCCCCGTCAGCTCCAAAATGAGGTCTAAATTCGCCTCCGCTGCCACCATAACTGCTCTACATCCTCTAGCACCACCGGAATACCAGTCTGCTTTCCNNATGTTCGCGCCACAAAAGATGCAAACAGCGACAAAAACACACCCAATGACACAAGCAACCAGACACAATTCCCGCCAAAGTTTCACCAAATAGAAATTTGATGTAAACAAACAGCAGTAATCAAATCCGTACTCGTCCGAGACAAACAAAAACACCACCAAGAGACGCGGAACACGAAAACAACAACGAAAACAAAAAAGACGCCACAAGCAAGTCACCTATACACCCCTGCCCCGGGACCGCGCGGTCAAACCAGAACAAGTCTATATCGATATATATATTTTTCTAGTACGAGAACCGAGCCACAAAAACACGAATATCTCGGCAACCCGACATCGCACCAGAAAAAATTCAAACACCAAACAATCCGCCATTACAACGCCTTTAGGTAGCCGCCACTGACACTATTGCTCCAATCTTCGGCTTACGCCTGGTACCAGGAAAACAGTTTAAGAGCGAGAGAAGTTAAACTATCCCTGTGCTAAGTAATTTAAGGTTAGTTAACGTTACTCGGAAATATGTTTAATACTTTTTTAGGAATTTAATAAATTGTATATATTTAATATTTTTAAATAAAATATATATATGATACATATATAAACATCCAGGAACTAGGCGGGATTAGAACCCGCGACATCTGGTGTAACACGTTTGTTATAACCAAGTTAAAAATAAAAATAATAAAGTAACTATTGAAAACGTTAAATTTTAATATATTTTTATTAAAATTTAACGTTTTGTGTGTTACGTAGTAGTAGGGAATATTGAATCGAAAGCTTAGGGCGTTACCACTGCGCCAATCCGTCGTTAAGAGAGGAATGACATGGTGACCTCCTTAAAATTTTGAAGTGTCGGTACTTCAAGTGTTGGAATGCTTTTCCAAATAAGCGATAAATTAATTTAGCTCGAACGCAACAACTTATCAAATATCAATCCTCGATACCTCAACAATGGGCCCGAAGATGGTCTTATCTGTGAATCTCTTGTATCGCGATGGAAACCGCTGAGACGGCGTCTTGAGAACAATAACATATTCAGCAGCCCTCCACAGATCGTTGGGGCTTTAAAATAATAAGTGTACGACTTGCCGGTGTGATGACAAGGCAACCAGATTGAGATAAACGTACGTGTGGTTTTTCTGCGCTGGCTTGCTTTTTAAAAGAGCCAGCGAGGATTACGGGTGTCGAGGTGAACCTCATGACCTGAGTGTGATCGCAAGATGCAGCTAACTCCTCGGTGATGGAACAACCTACTAGTGGGGGTGGGTTTAAATAAAAAACTAAATAAAAGTGGCTTTATTTCTAAGATTACATACAAGGAAAATACATTCAGGAAAACGAAAACATGTGTACACAATTATATTAAAAAGAGAAATACAAAGATGGAAAAGAGACAATTGAAAAAAATAACAAACAATCCTATCCCATATTAAAATAAATAATGCACCTTACAAAATGGTAAGACCTCAGCATAGGTTAGGACTAATAGTCCTGACACTGATTTTCAGTCACCAGCTTTTTTTCACTTTCCGGCAATGGTGCTGAGGTTGTCAGCAACGCAATTAATACATCTATGATTATTCATTAAACACAAATAATACATCACATCAACACGTCGCACATTAAGACCATCACATCATGTTATATTTATATATATAATGTAATAATATAATATCTGTGGACTTATCACACCACGTTACCCTAACACTATGTTAAGTACCGTAAGAACTTGTGTTACAGGTACTAGACAACGGAAATGTATTTAATATGTTTTATAATTTTAAGAAGTTCTTAAGGTTAATTATATAAATACATATTATACATATATAAACATCCATGAACTAGGCGAGATCCGAACCGGCGACCTCTGGCGTAACACGCGGACCAACTGAGCCAGCCGGTTGTCTAATATATGATTTGCGGGAATGTAATATACAACTATACATGATATTATTAGCTGGGTGCGTAATGCACAATATATAAGTAAATACTCAATAAATAACATACATAGATAAATAAATATTTTTATATATCACACAGTGTAAGCTAATAATAATAATATATAAAATTATTTTGTTTTTAGCCTCAATTAAATATTTTTTAAAGTGACGAAAAGAGACAACATTGATCTCACTTTACGTCGGTGTCATATGAGCGAGTGGACCTCGTTCGTGCCGACCCAATTCTCCTTGCCTACTCCTCTCGAATGGGCCATCAGAAAATTATAAACATAACGTTACAGCCATTCTCATCAGCACGGATGTCCTTGGTGGTGGTATCATGTGTACGATAGGGACCTTCTGATCGTGTCTTTTACCTAAATGTTCACTTTCAGTAACAGTAAAATACAGTAAAGGAAGGATAAACCAATTTTCTTAGGCACCTAGAAATTTTATAGAACTTTCTAAAATATAGTTTAATTGAAAAACGCTTTCATTGTACTTCACGGGTAAACTTTGAATGTAAAGTCGAAAACTTTAGTCGAAGTAACATTATTATAAGGCCTCTTCTAGCCAAGTTTCGTACGTTGCATATTCACTCGCTACATCAGACTGGGAAAGGCCACTTTGTGAGGTGGCTAGGGGGCTGAAACCCAGTTAACCGAAACTCCAACTATGAAAATTCTGTGTAATAATACATCCCCGAAATTGTCAAATAACAAAATTCTAGAACGGCGGTCGGTACTCTGCTGGATTATAAGATTTCAAGAATGTCCACTATGAAAGCGGAATATTTCATGTGACTTTAATCGCAGTACCGTATACCGGATCGCATACAATCTGTTGTATCCAGGATTGTATAAAGTCTGAAGAATTAGCGGCGTTCGTGTTTCAGTTGAAATTAAAAAAAATTCTAAATATCAGTCATTTTTAATTTCTATCATATTAAAGTTTTAGTTTACCTTGATTTTCTTGTATTTCTGTCTATCCTGTTGTAGCTGACAGGTACATTTAACATGTGGCTAGTCGCCTTCAATTTAGAAGACTCAGTAGAGGTATAACTGCATTGCAGCTTCAATGAGCTGGCAGGCATGTGGGAGTTTTGTTGATTTGTGAGTTTTCCGGCCATCGTCAGAAGGGAAGAGCGAAGGAGTGCAGTCTACATAACAAATGATCAGATTTCTGCGGGCGTTTTTCGACATCAAAAGGCTCTGAATGCCCGTATATGTTCAATAAATCTGTGCCCTTGAGATAGATACAAGGAGAATTTTTTTTTCTGTGACAACTAGCCTGTGTATGTAAAACTTAAATGACAGACTTAATTTCTATTACATCGTAAATCTAACAGACAAGAGGTGTAGTATTAACCCCTTTGGTCTTCCCGTCAGTATACGCTCGTGTTATGATAGAACAATAACTCAGGAAAATAGCAACTGATACGCTGTCGCGTTTCGGGCGGTTATTAGGGAATTCAGCTGCTCAATAGAGCTGGTAGGAAGAGGTAAAGTAGGCAATCTATCTGTATTACATGTAATTGTGTAAGAGTAGTATTAACTACTTTCCCCCTCATGTTACAAAAGGGTACAAAATTTGTACTTTAACATTTTTGCTTCTAAATGCTTAGTGAATTTATTTCAATAATTATAATATTCGTCAAAAGATATATTGTTTAGCTTCGATTGTGCGCTGCCTCCAGGTAACCTGAAGTACTCGTGTTTCCTATCGTTACGGTTGATCACCAAAATCACTATCAGCCCTTCACAGTCCACTGCTGGATATATAACGCCAAGACGACCGATCACCTGCTACTCACATCCATGCCGCACCGGCTACTGCACGGAGACCGTCTTCCCACCTGGTGAACCAACACATCGTTTTCCTTAACACGGTCTCCACTCCAGGACCTTACTGGCCCATCTGCCAACTGTTCTTCAGAGTGTGTGACCAGCCCATTGCCACTTCAGTGAGCCTATTCGTCGCGTGATGTTGGATACTTTAGTTCTTTGCCTTATGACTTCGTTACGAAACATGGCTTCTTAATCGTTAGGGTAACCTAAGATGAATTGCTGTAATCTAATAAGGCCGTCTTTTAAATAGTATTTTTCCTCATCTATTATTGCGGTGATTCTATTTCTTTACTACTTCAATCTTCAAGAAAAGGACTTACTCATTTCGAAAAGGCCGGCGCATAACCGGCCTTTTAGTAGGTCGCATCTTCGTGTTAGGGCATAAACAACCTTGAGGATTGAATTAATGTATGATATTAAGAGGTAGTACCATGCTGCGTTGCAGCCTAACTGGGCTGGCACGATCCGAAAAGTAAGTCTCACTGACCTGACACCGCTGCAAAGTGGCATTTATACTGTCGCGTTTCGTACGGTGACCCATGAGTAACGCATCTGCATATTGAGCATGCTGAAATTGACCCCTGTCATTACATTAGGTTTGATAAACCGTAAATCCTTACTAGGGAACACCGATTCCTTCCAAGGATGATCCGTGAGGCCATTGAAATTTAAAAAAAACATCCATATTTCTGATGATAGATGGCTGGGTGCTACCCTCTGCTTGAGATCCAGTGATAAACATAATCAAATCAAAAACTAAACATAACAAACACCTCAAGGTAGCAAGATATAATAAGCACTGTTTGCGTTAATCGGAACAACTAAATATTTCGTTAATGTCCGTCATGCAAAACATATCTTTATATGTATTATGTGTCGTTGAAAGACATTTCAGGTACGAGGCAGTAGACAGTCTAGAAGAAAGGTTACATGATACATCACGAAAATGAGATGGTATTATAAAGAGCAAAATGTATGCATTACACAAAGAGGCTTTTTATATATTCTCGAATACTACCAAAGAATAGTGAACCCCACTGTCCTCGTTTTAAGTTTCATATTTGTAAAGGAACACCTGAGCAGAAAATATTTCTAAAACTCCTATGTAGAGCAATGTAATAATAAAACGAACTTTCCCAACATTATTTTTATTAGAAATGGAAGAATTACAAACATTTTTACAAGTACAACATCCCTTTCAAATATGGGCTCGAGTTATTTTCAAGGGATATAATAAGAACGTTCAAATGTTAAGAAGAAATTATCATAATTTATTAAGCTGATACTTTATAACACCAAATATGTAAATATTTACAATCAGCAAGATATGTATACACAATTTATTATAATTATTGCTACATTTATTTACATTGAAATTTTAATACTGTACTTATATAATGAAATCTGAATATACGAACTTACACGTACTGTGCTAAGCACAAAACCTGTACTTCTTTGAATTATATTACATAAACTAACAATAATCATCTGAAATTTTAAACGACCACTTAAATCCTAATTCTATTAGAATTATTTCGAATTTTAAATTCTACTTATTAAATTTAAATGTTTAATTGGATGGAAGAGAATAAATACTTTTTCACATATAATTTTTGAGCAACTAAGAAGCCACTGATAATTGGCACATTTTTATCGTTTAATACAAAGTAACTTTTTAAACGCCCTCCTAAAGTCCATGTTAAATATCGTGTAAATTAAAGGATTTAGGGCCGAGTTAATGTATCCGAGCCATGTTACAAAATTTATAAACTTGTTTGACAAACAACAACTTGAACAGAACGGTATTACTAAGTACAGTACAAAAAAGGGTAACCAACAAACAACAAAAACTCCCATTATAATGCCCAGTGTCCGAGCTGCACGCCTCTCTCTGGTTAAGGATATTCGTTGTTTTTCCTCGATAAATTGGTATACAGTGTTTTGCTGGTTCGCCCTTTGCAACTTAGGCTGGGTATTGACTGATGATGAGTCCATCACCTCGACAACACCATCGTGTGTCTCCTTAGAATTACTTTCCGAGGAAGTGTTACGATTCTCATTGTTACCTGCCATTTCTGTAACCGAATTATCGTTGGACAATATTGGTACGATGAGCTTGTTTTGCGATTTACCATCTTTGCCCCAGTACCTTCGGATCTGTTTCTTTTTCGAAGTCGATTTCTTGGCTTTACTTTTTTGTTTCTTCTCCCCTTGGTGGTGATCGTTATGGTTTGCTTCAGAGCTTACAGAATCTTGATCATGGAGATCTTTCGCGCTATATTTATGTTGGCCGCAAGATATGGTACTTATTTTAGTTGCCTTCGCGCGATCTCTTAATCTCTTTTTAGTAGCCAGGTAAATTTCGAAATACACAACCGTCATTATTACTAATGGTATATAGAAGGATCCGGACGATGAGAATACAACAAAGCCCGGCTGAGATGTCAAGCGGCACGGCGTGTCCGGTTCAAATACATCTGGCCAATCATTCCAACCCAATAGAGGTGGAGAGCTAATAATAAGTGACAATGCCCACACAATTCCTATCATGAGAAGGACTCTTTGTAATGTTCTCTTTTGTGCGTAGTTGATTGGGTCCGTTATCGCCCAATATCGATCGAGAGCGATCGCGCACAAGTTTAAAATGGACGACGTGCAGCACATTATGTCGCATGTAAGCCACATTTTGCACATGTATATCCCGAAGGCCCATTGTCCGAGTATTGAGTAAGCAACGTTCAGGGGTAAAACGAGAATTGCAACTGTCAGGTCAGCTACTGCGAGTGACACTATGAAGAAATTCTGGACTATTCTAAGTGGTTTATACGTGAAGACGCTGAGTATTACTAAAATATTTCCAACGATTGTGGAAATTATAATTAATGTGAGTATTATAGCTGTACAAATAGCTTCCCATTCTGGTACTGCCAAGGTTATCCCAAAGCTACTCGGATATAGTGGGTCATCCGCTACCACACATACGTCTTTATCTATATCTATTTCGTATGTTTCTGATAAATTTACATCTGTTAGGTTAGTGTAAGCGTACGTATATGTTTGGCCCATTTTAGTTTATTTTATATAATTTCATGTACCATTATTTATGGTGCTTTGGAAAATATTTCGTTTTCCAATTCCAAGTAAGCTCCGGCAATAAGTCTTCATTTGATCCAAAAATATTATTTTTCTTAGATGAATTTTTTTATATGGCATTTTGCGTAACCAAACACGTCTTTCAAATCTTTTCTGAATAAATATTAATGATTTCTTCCTTGGTCTGCAGATATTATTTCTCTAATGGAATAATATTTTTATTTCTCCGCATTACCGCGCGATACATCTGTAACAAAAGAGAATACGTATAACGAAATGTTTATGAAAATTTTAGAGTTTTTCGAATCGAGGGATATCGACAAAACGATTTCTGAATTAGAAAAATATATTTGCTTTCTAGAAATACACAAAGTATTCCCTTTATAAAACTTTGTCTACACACACTTAGAATATATACATGACAGTAATACAATGTTAGAGTATCCATAGGGTAAATAAAGGCAATCAAAGTGTGTGTATCAGTTCCGACACGCAACTGCATATATTCATTTATAACGCAGGTTCATTTTACAAAGGAATACATCCGTCTTCAACATAGTGTTCAAAATCCATGGCGTGGGTTCCAGCAAAATTAACGAACGTACGAAACGAATAATAATCACTTTATCACTTTATTTGATTACTAGAATCACTTTGCGGTTTCACATGTGTAACTGCGGTGCTATTAGTCGTAGCGTCATAGTATATAGCGTATAGCCATCTTCGATAAACGGACAACTGAACACAAAAATAATGCTTTCAATTCGGCCCAGTAGTTTCAAAGATTATTGTGCTCAAACATATACACACATATATATATATAT
>JAFELO010000372.1:411622-444312 GCA_017140195.1 Eumaeus atala | reverse complement strand
GCTAGAAAAAAAAATCACTACTAATCCATTTGACTTCATTTTCACAGGTTATAAACTTATATACACTTCTCCCTCTCGCTGGACGCTGCAGACGGACATCGCCGACACCGCACGGGCGGTACCGAGTGGGACGTGACAACCCCGTTGCCACGCTCCCGCAAGGATACGGCGCGCTGCTTCTCCCGTGACACCAACTTCACGGCCAGGACCCATCTTTATCATTTTTTTTCTTTCTTTTCTTCTGTTTGTCGCGTCTGACCTTTGACCTTGACCTTTAATTTTCCACCAATACACCGTATCGTAAACACAGCGTGCGATTCGGTGCCTGTCCATAGGGCCATCACAGGAGTGGAACCATACACGTTTCCCAGTTCGCTCTGGGACCTGTGAGAGTGCCCCGACAAATGGATAGACGCCGATCGTACAAAGATACCAATAGCCCAGGCACATAAACATATGTGCATACGCACTCAGAGGTCAACACGATCTCGCATCAACCAAAGCCTCGTATTAACGAGGCTCGAAGAACACATCTCCAGTAGGGAGCTAAGCTCCGGTCTGGACCCCCCTCGACCCGGCAACGGGAAGAGTGCGAAGACGAAACGAGTAATAGGACCGGAGTTAATCTGCGCGGGGTGTTGGTAGTCACTCATAAGAGCAATGGTTTGCTTATTATTGAGGTATTTTCTTATAGCGTAGGGGAGGGGGATGTAGATACGTTGCCGTCATTTAACCCATCCCAAATAGGCCACTGGAATCCCAGATAACGCACAAAACGCCTTTTAGTAAGAGGTAGTGTCATGCTGCATTGCAGCCGATTTGTGCCGGTATGAGCGGCAATACTCTCACTCACACGGTACCACTTAAAGTGGTAGGTATACCGTCGCGTTTCGTGCGGTGTATGAGATTCCACCTTCATGAAGTTTATGCGAATATTTAAGGGTATCCGTAGTCGTCACAAGGCTTTGAAAGCTAGTTTCCCCGGTCAGTAATAAAAGAGTAAATACCTAATACCTCCCTGATTGCAGCAGCTCTCGATAGGTGCTTTAAAGTTTAAAGGTAAAGAAGTTTATAAAGTCTGGGCTAAGGTATAAGAAAAATAGAGTTGCCCAACAATCGATAGTTGACCTTGAAAACTACTAATATTATCGATGTTCTCCAATACTATAGATTGGAAGCCATAATATCGATGGGTTACGTTACATGATAACATTATCAATATTATCGATATTTTAAATGTAATTCTATAGATACTATCGATAGTATAATTGTACTAAATCATAATTGTATCAATACTTTATATAACTATCTTATAGTACTAACAATTTTTTATACCATTTCCACTAGTAAATAAAGTAAATTATTCTCATTCACAGTGACTTATATTGGTCTTAAACATACTAAATTAATATTGGTTTTCGATAGTATCGATACTATCGATAGTATTGCTATTATTGATGCTGATACTTTCAATATCATCGATTCTATTTTTGTATAACAATACTATTATCCTAAATCATACTATAGATAATATCGATAGTGTAAAATATAAATAGTATCGATAGCCGCTATCGATAATATTTATATGACGTTAGCTATCGACAGTCTTCGATATTTTAGCGATAGTCGACTGTCGACAGGCAACTCTATAACAAAACCACTAGCTATTCGTGGGATCTATGGAAATACGTGGAACAAAATCTTCGATTTTCGCTTAAAATATTCCTAAAATTCTCGAAAACTTTTGCAGTTTTCCGTTCCATCCTGAAGTGTAATTTAGTTTAATTCGGTAAACCCTCCCGGGGTGCTCACTGTTCTAATCAAACTTTACATTCGTTGAAATTTTCCTTTATGTTGAGCACCTCTACAAAGTTTAACAAGTTGTCTCGGATAAAATTAAGTATTTAAATTTTGCTTTATATTTATTATTTTGATACATACTCACACATATAAGAGTAACATATCGTATAACTAAAGATAAGTGTAGAAACATTTTTGGTACATTTTATTGCCCTGTCTATAGCTAGAATGGTCAGTAGGTAAAATGACTTTAATCTGTAGGTATAAGTTAAATAAGGAAAAATCGTTTAGTTTATTCTCACAAGTAGATTTAAAAAATCACCGAACAGAAAGGAGACAGCGCTCGTTAAAAGGCTGAATTCTAAAGGGGGTATTTCTTGCTGAAACAGAACGTGTCTTAATAGTGTTTTAATTACTACTCGTAAAATGGGGTGGGCTTCGCCAATACTAAGCGGTAACCTCTGGGGATTGATATTCGACGCCATAATGGACGTTTATGTACCAATATATTTCCATTTTCTCGCCTAATTCGTGGTAATGGTGTCGAAAATGACTTGACACTTTTGTGCATTTATGAAAGACGAAGAATGTTAAACAATCTACTACTAATACATTTAAAAAATGAAGTAAAGCTTCTTTACACACGTTTGGCTTGGGGTGTAAGCTGGTAAACGCGTGACGGGAGTGTTATGAAAAGTGTGATCTTGTGAGGCAAACGAAATTTATACGAATACGAAGAGATCTTGTAACAAATAAAAGCAAAATATTAGAGAGAAATAGAGAGGGCTATTTTTTCTTATTGCCTCTGTGGTGTAACGGTGCGAGCGTCGCCCGTTAAGACCGTTAGCTGCGTGGGGTCCTGGGGCAACTGAGCACGCATTACGTTGTCCGCGATTGGAATCTGCCCAAAGTGGCCATAGGCTTGCCACCTAAGACATCATGGGTACCTCGGCTTATAGTGGCCGTTCTAGTATATCTACATGACTTACGAGTTGTGTATGTATTAGCACACCTCTGTCTACTTAAGGTTATGTACTGTTTTTTTTTTCTTATATTACTGTAGGCAAGGCTGCGGCGCGAACACAAATTTTGGTTTCCTAACAACCTTTCGTATAATTGACGTAGTTTTGCTTGGATAGTGTGACCTAAAACACATTAGTTTTTTCAACTTTTCGATTACTTTCTTCTAACTTTATTCTTCGTAAAATATTATATCCCGGTTTACTTCAATATTTATGTCCTCAAGTATTATGTGAGTTACTCTCCAGTTCTGCCGGCCTGGTCCCACGTTTTTTTCCTACAGTATATAGGACCAAACGTCACTACAACCGATGCCTATTAACATCCGCTCAGTTATGGAACAGCGTTGCCCTGCTCCTCATCTCCTCTCGAATGGGCGACCAGATGCTCCCCAAACACTATAGTATCAACAGCGAGGTACCTCTCCGGAAGTGTCGACAGGATTCGGATGCAATACACCAATGTCAGTATCTCTTACAAATACCCTCGAACGTAAATAAGCAACCAAACTTTAATTCTTTTTAAATTATAGGTTCCTTTGAAAACAACCATTGTAAATTTACCCTTTCCGAGCCTTTAATTTTCTAAAGTATGGTTTGATTTTATTGGAAAAAGAAGTTATGCTAAAATATGTTTAAATAATAAATGTAACCCTAGAAGATAGATTACTAATAATCAAAAATTAAAAATAAAGTAGCAGTTGCATATACCGCTTTATAATTTACTAATATGCTAATAGCTATATAAATATTTACTTTGATATTTTTTCACACCTCTGGTTACATTATAGAAGTTTTCACGTTGGTTTACAACGTTTAGGGAATGTTATATAACATAGGCTATCTAACATTTTCATAAGGGATAATAATTCTAATGATAAAAGAATTGTTCAAATCGGTCTTTTAGTTTCGGGGCCTATTCACTGCAAATAATTAAACAATGAAATGTTTCGTCTTTATAATATTAGTATAGATTTTGGTGGTGGCTGACCTAATCTAACCTTCAGCTAAATGAATTGAAGAAAGTCGTGTAGAATTTGATATGTTAGAACTGGCCAACATGGCATATATTTGACAGTGGTCATTCGGAGGGTATTGCTGACTAGTTTCTTTTTTGGACGCGGGGAAACGCATTTATGCGCCTTCACCGAAACTAGGTCCAGTGGTGTGTGGGACTTGCGGCACATGATAGTGCCGAATACCCACAAAAACCACCGCGAGTGCATTCGGTGCCGCCCTTGGACACCTCGATGGCTAGTCAGCCCCCTAAGGGACCAACCCCCACAGATGGGGTTGCGCATTGACTTTGGGACAGTGCAATGGAGTGAGGTTCCCATCCTCGCATTTGCCCCGTGCGCAAAAGCGCAACCTCCAGTTGCTCCTAGGTCCCTTCTTCTTATAAGAGGGGTACCGAGAGCTATTCTTCCTCCTGATCTTAAAACTCCCTCTTCTTATAAGAGGGGTGCAAAGATCCCTTCGGATATGTGTGGGACTGGCACCACTAAGTGCTCCCCCGGAAACCTCCAAATTTATACGGGATATAAAAATCTCCGTTTTCGTAACGCAACACGCTTTGGTCGTTATTATTTTTACTAACGCTTGGGGTGCCTCATGAATTTGAGCAGCAAAAGTTTTCAAGGCCACTCAGAATTTGTTGGAGATGTACACCACCAGGTTATCTCTACACAATGTCAACAGTTAACCTAAACGAAGATTTTTTATTTCGAAATACCTCAAAGTGTTTCATCGCAAGGGTGATAGAGCGCCCCACCATGGTTCAAGCCTTGTCGTGGCGGTGGGGCTTAGTAGCCTGGGATGAACCCAGGCGAAGCCAATTGAACCGAAGGGGGATCTTTGCACCCCTCTTATAAGAAGAGGGGGCTTCAAGATCAGGAGGAATCGTTCTCGGTACCCCTCTTATAAGAAGAGGGGAGCTAAGAGCGACAGGATGTGGTGCTTCTGCGCACGGGGCAAGGGGCGAGGATGGGAACCTCACCACATTGCACTGTCCCAAATTCGGTGGTATTGTCCTGTAGTGCTGGGCAACCCCATCTGTGGAGGTGGAGTTGGTCCCTTAGGGGGCTGACTAGCCGTCGAGGTAGCCTGATGATTGTTGTTCCGGGGCACCTCACCAAGGGCGGCACTGATGGCACTCGCGGTGGTTTTTGTGGGTATTCGGCACTATCATGTGCCGCGAGTCTCACACGCCACTGGACCCCACCCAAGGCCGGTGAAGGCGCGTAAATGCGTTTCCCCGCGTCACCAAAAAAAAAAAAACAAAAAAAAAAAAAAGGGTGATAGAGCGCGATAAGAAATTGCGTTTAAAACACGAATACGCAAAGACATAATATGGACATCACAGTAGAGTGGTATTTAGACCCCTGATACAAGGTACTAAGAGAAAATTCTGCTGCTTATGAACCCGAATAACGCCTTTTGCACTTCCAACAACTAGAAATTATCATAAACCATCTGACAATTTTACCTTAATACTAGCCTAAATTCTCAATGAATGCCAAAAATCGACTCCTGGCAATGCGCCAAGAGTTTCAGGTGAATTCATAGCGTTGACATTTATATGAGAGGAATTTGCTCGTAATTGACAACAGAAGCCCTCGAATCACCGCAGATTTTTTTTCTCAAGCCTTGTATTTGCTAAAATATGTATTTTTTATATAGTGTTGGGGAGAAACGAGCAATTGGAGCCTTTTTACGACTGCGGATCCCATAGATATCCGCATTATTATTTTCACGCAGATGCGTCTTCCTCCTTTCCTCTCCCTCTCCAATGGGCTATATAATCTATTAATACACGGGCTTCTAACAAACCGCATGAAACGTGACTAATCTAGCAATGTACATTTGAAACATTACACATGCGTATATCCTATAGCATCGGCACAGCTGCCACTTTACGACGGTGCCATGTGAGCGAGAGTTACCTCCCCGGTCGTTTATGAAATTGAAAATACTAAATCGAGCGTGGCGCCTGAGTACTAAATAAGAAAAGTTGAGAGGTGTCCAGGCACATAGAAGGAACGGGAGTTAGGTTAGTAGAGATTTCTTAAGTCCATCAGCAATATCCCGAACTTGTGCAGGAACACTGTCAGGATTCATTATTATTATTTTTTATTATTTATTATGTACAAATAAACCTGTATAAACTTGACAAAACAAAAATAATCGTCGCGACGCTACGCTATCCAAAGCGTCTTTCTAAGATGAAACGAATATAATTGGCTCGCTTTCTATGACAGTAAGAGAGACGGAGAAAACCATGCGCACGCCGCTCGATACGCACTATAGCAGAAAATCTCTTGGCAACTTTTCGTCTGTACTTTTCCGTCTAGCCTCCTTCGCAACGCGTGATAAGGAATGTCGTTCCAAAAAAAAATTCGTAATAGCCTATTAATTTTGTAAAGTGTTCTTAATCGTTGACTATTAATCACATCCATTAAAAAAATCCAGTCTTTTATGCCTATTCAGATTATACGGCATTGTCTGTGTGTGATCGATTTTCACAAAATCTACTTAACAAATTTTCATGCGGTTTACACCAATGTATAGAGTGATTACCGATGAAGGTTTTAGTGTATAATTTGTTACGGCAAATTTAAGGGCGAAACCAGCGGATCGCTTACACTATTTCGCATTGAAAGAAAGTATAGGAATATATGAAAATATTTGGTCTTGACGCGAAATTAGATGGACTCCTAATCTGAATATTTTTTTATTTGAGCTAGGACAATGGACGATTACGGTCTAATCTTAGGTATTAGTGTACTCACTTTTAAGCGTTGCGTCACTCGGCGAAGGCACTGTCGGCCGGTCGTCCGCTGGCGCCTGCTTCTTTTTGCTCTTCTTCTCATCATCCTGCTGCAAAACAAAACAAGCACTTGGTTCAGACATAAACTATAATTTACTAAAGAATTTTTAAAGTGAACTGTTTGAAAACAATGAGGAAATGTGAATAGGATAAGTATTAAGTGGATGAATGATATCTGTATTCTTTATCAGAAGTGGAATTTATCGTCCGTTATCGGCGTTCTCATCAATTCATTGAATGTCATATTGTTTCATTACGATACGATCGTTTTAGTTTACGAATTATATATTTAGATATAGTAAATTTAAAAACACCATAAAGAACGTTAATGTGGTAACCCTTAACCACACAAACGTACTCTTTTGTGTGGTAATACATAGAGTATTACCACGCCATTAAGGTAAAAGAGTAAGATAAAAGATAAATTACGAATGCGTACATTGTTTTTCGTAATTATTATCTCCTTATAATCATGTAAAGCTCGAATTGTAAATACTATTCGCTTGTTGCTGCGGCGGAAGGTCAACTATATCAATTTCCTTACATTTAGGTGCTCCAGAATTGATCTCATCAAGTACGTACACAGTTTACATAGCTCTGGTTCTATATTATGCAGGACGTTGTTCGGGGTTCCTTAAAAACCGTTTAGATGAGGACCAAAATAAATGCCTGAGAAATATGCTGCTATTGCCACAACACAATTTTCTTCACATTGATCCACACAAGTTATAGAATTACAAATCAATGGAAGATAAAGCGCTACATAAAATGCAAATAATATAACCTAAGATAAAATTGTTGCGCCAGATGACGTGGGTTCGAATCACGAAGTCATGGATGTATTATAATTAATAAAAATCTTTAATACGTACGATTTCTTAAACTTAATAAAATATTAAATATATTTTCGTTGTCTAGTACTCCTGTAGCACAAGTCCTTACGGTACTTAGCACAGGGGTGCCCACCCCTGCACCTGGACGTGGTGTGATAAGTCCACAGGTATTATTATTATAAAACCCGACTGCTACCAATTGCTCTATCAAGATGAATCCACGACAGCTCATATATAAAATTCATCGAGCGTTCAGACTGTAGCAGGGAACGTAGAAATCTACACACCTATAAAAAATATATACAAAATGCTGTACATATTGTATAGACGTATTTGATTTATTTATCTAGCACAGAAAAATGAATAACGATACTGACAAAATTTTATACCCGGTCTGCAAAATGTTGAAGCTTGTATCTCGGTTCACATCAACAGGATTGGGTCGTTTCAATGCAAATTCCCGACATGTTAGGACACTACGTAATTTGCATATGGGCACCGTTTAACCCTTTTGGAAACATTTCAGAGCCCTGTCAAACTTCTCTTTTGAAGTTATTATATTACTGTCGCTTCATTATGCTACTGATTTTCATTATCTCACTATTGATCTGTCTTAAAATTCTATTGAATTGTCATATATATTTTAATCAGTTAGGGCTCTTTTACGTCTTCCCCGGATGAAAAAGCACATAACAACTGGCGCCCTTGTTGATTGTTGACGGAGAAAGACAGATCAATATATATATATTTAGTTAGGTAGATATTTCATTCAATAGTATTAATTAAGAAATAAATGATAGTAGCAAACACACGAAAGGCAAAATAAATTAAATTAAGCCAAGGGGAAAATGTTCAAGGATATTTTTATAAAGCCCTTGAACATGTCGTTGATAACCAGCTCTGTTAGTACACAAGTCTGGCACCGATTCGCTCCGCAATTGTAATTATAATCTACATCTCACTTTTGGCTCTCTCACATGAACGTGTAAAGTTTTTAAAATTAATCATAATTTAGAGACCAATATTATTCTAAATGTTAAAAATAGAAATAGTTTATTTGCTCAAATATGTGTTCAAAAATAAATGATACAAGTAATAACATGTTCTGCCATATCAGCTTGCAATAAATATAATTATAATTTTTTATAGTATATGGGGACAAACGAAAAATCGCCTTTCTAAGACTACCGACTTCCATGAACATCAGCAAAATTATTATGCCGATGCGTTGCCCTCCTTTTGAACACCCCGCAATGGCCCACCGGCTACTCACGAACCCCACGAAAAGCGACACCGTAGGTGCCACTTTATCTTATCCTTATCCCTGACATCTATTTCATGAGTAATATTTAATACAACCTTAATACAATATCTTATAAATTTTAAAACATTTTATTTATCTTACTTAAACTATCGATTTTGCTGGTTTCATCCGTGAATAACGTACTGCATTGTTGCCTCAACAAATTACATAAATAATACGCTAAAACCTGAAACCTTTGGGAACTGTTCTATCCATTCGTGAAAACGGCATGCAAATCCGTCCAATAGATTTTGAGAAAATCAATTACATACAGACAGACTAATTCAAAGTTACCTTCATTCTCAAAGTTTGTCAAGAGTACACTGTAGCAATTATATTTTTGCTACTACTTAAACATTTTATAAAAAGTATATCTGTCATCTTTGACTGTCAGATTAAAGGTGTGCTCTGTGTTGAAGAAATGTCAATCTTTTTCCTTTTCGCGATGTTGACATCGGATATATTTGGGATGGCTGACGCTATCTGCCATTACCAGATGATAATTAAATAGTTTTTTTTTCCGCCGGGAACCTATATTTTCCTGAAAAATATGCTACGAGCTATAAACGATTATATATAAAAGGGGGAGTCCATGATTTCTTGCCGACGTCATGTTTCATACCTTATGTCATACGAAGTCTTTGTTAGTGTTAAAATGTCTTAATTCTCTTGTATGCATTTTGATAGGTGTATTTACATGATCTGTATGGCTATTAATTTGATATACCGTATCATTATTGTTTTTGTTTGAATAGTGTATGCCACGTGTGGAAATTGGGTGTTAAATTCTATTTTATTGTAACAGAGCTTATATATTGCCTGATTTTAGTTGGCTCACGAAGCCCAGAGAATGGGACGGGATCTTAGTGGTTGTGTGTTCCTTTTCAGAGTTCTACTCCTTTTTTCTTTTTTGAGTTGCATTTAACATGAAGATATGAAGTCACCACAATCTTCGACAATTGAATTTGAGGATTGAAGAGCCATCAAACCGTGAATGAATGTATTAAACCGCAAACAAACAGTGAATGAATGTATAATTAAATATATAAGGATTCTCCATCCGGGTTGCAGCAGGGAGTCTCGGACAACTATCCAGATAACACTTTGTTTCCTTACATTTTACTAAACCTTATTAAAAACTGCATTGATCCTATTGTTTGTTTCTTGTACTACTTTAAGTTTGTTCTTGATTGTGAATATGCAGTGACCATCATTAAATAAATGTATTTAATGACAAATCTGTAACAGGACCCTCTACCCCCATTGTTGACTCCTCTTATAGAATTTAACATAAATCGTGACAACACGACCAATACAACAGTCACTAATAATATTTTTTGACACTTGGATTAATCAACTTTTAACAAGGTTTCTTCTTTGTTTTTTAAGGCAAAGCAAGTCCGGAGATGTTTTGTATCAGCGAACATTGCTCATACACGACACGTCTGTAGCAACGTGCCGATTAAGCTTTCGTTTCCTTATCCCTGAGATATCGTCGAGACTTTGTGTTTGTTATCTACAAAGATGAAATTGCTTTCAAAAATATTAACATAACAAGAATACTATACCTACTCACTTTCTACTAATTTGTAAGCTAGAACAATTATATGTTATATCACACTGATGCCTTAAGTTTACACTAATATTACTAATTACAATAAAAACTACTTTTACAGATGTTATCGCGGTTTATTTAATAACTTGACCTTAATAACACCTCTCTCAATGAACGCCAAGACGACCGATCTCCTGCCACTCGCATTCATCCCGGACCGGCTACCGCACGGAGATCGTCTGTACACAGACCTCTCTCAAAGAACGCCAAGACGACCGATCTCCTGCCACTCGCATCCATCCCGGACCGGCTACCGCACGGAGATCGTCTCCCCACCTGGAGAACGGTCGACCAACACTTCCTTTTCTTTCGGCCTTCACTCCAGAACTTTACTGGCCCATGTGCCATTTGTTCTGCTGAGTGTGTGACCAGCCCACAGCCACTTCAGCGGACTTATTCGTCAATATAAAATTATCGATTAATTATCAGTTGACCTTAACACACAAACATTTATCTACAGCTGCATCTATATACTTTCCTATTCAAATTCCTCCATACAAATGTGCATATAAAATCTATATTAATAATATAAATATCTTTCCATCTAAAACCATACTCTGTCATCTCTGGCTAGTAGCCAAGACTAGCGCTGAAGGATGATTATCATACATGTATTTACATTACAACTTATGTGTAGGATAAAACTGTCGCTCCATCTTGTCGGACTTCCCATAAATTGAGTCTTATTAATTAGGTAACACGGTAAGTGCGAATTGTATTTCTATATTTGTCTCTCATTTGGCACGATGTCAGAAATCTTGGCTGGAAAGTATTACAAGAATAGTTCGTTCGCCATGTCATAATTTTAATTTATTTGATTTTTTAAAGAATGTTTCAAGGGATTTCTTAAAGAATGTTACGTCGACGCTTAACCACATTCACCCGTTCACAAGGTGGGAGGACAATCACCGTACAGTAGCCGGTCCGAGATGGATGCCAGTAGCAGGAGATCGGTCGTCTTGGCGTTCATTGAGAAAGACATAGGCCTTTTTTTTTGGACATAGGTCCATCAGTGGATGGTAATAAGGGCTGATAATGATGATGATAATGATGATGAAGGAAGTACTTCTACTTCTATATGCAAATTTTTCTAAGTCCTTATTTTGTTAAACAGGATTGCTGTATTTTAGTAAAGAGGTCCAGCTACTTTCCAGCTCCCAGAACGACCAGGGAGGTAATTCTCGCTCATATCATACCGGTGTAAAGTGATATTTGCGGTGTCCTTTTTTGTGCATATATCATTCATACCACGTCTGATTTGTTATTATTATTTTGGTACGAAATAAAGTCTTTTTTAAATTATTTGTTAATATTTAGGATTCCAAATGATTAACAGCTCAATTCAGTGTTAAGATAAACCTTTAAAATCCTGTTATAATTATGTTGAAATTATATCTTGACCGACTGAGTTATCCGTTGGCCCATGGAAGGGTGAAGAAAGACCCGTTGGCAGGAAGGAGAAAAAGAGTATCAATGCATTTGCTTAGTTATTAAAAGGATGTTCATGGACGTAGGTCGTAGATGGTGGACAATAATAAAGGAGAAATTTCTCTCTGGTAACCAAAAATGAGGTCATGACCCCCAGAGGTGGGGTATCGATTCAAGGAGGAGGATGGGCGTAGGTGGTGACCAAAGAGATCTGACAGTTCGTTTGTCGTATAGTAAAAAAAGTTATCTATTGGAGTTGGTAGTCACCAAAGTCTCCGAATGCTGAATATCTCTCTGATTCTCGATCAGAAAATATTGGTCCTCTCACGACATATTTTCATAATGAAACCGCGGGGCACAACTACTACATACTAATTTCAACTGTATATTGACCAGATATATCAAAGTTTATTCTGCTCTAAGAAACTATCTATTTCGGTGTGTGTATTGTGAATAGAGATTTACGAAAGAATATGACGTCCGGAACTCTAAACAAACTGTAATGAGTTACGACCACATGAATTAACCATTTCCAAAGTGTTGCTGATATCAATTTGTTAGCACGAGGTCGTTCTAACGTAACTAATAATAATAATTACGTATGTGCATGTGAGAAACGCAGTTTATACAGTTCAACATAAAAAAAAAGAAAGTTTAAAGCACCAGAAAATATTTTTTAAAACTGACTCGGCAATGCCACTTTTGAAATTTTAATTAACCATAAAATTGTTGACCATGGTAGCTGTAAAGCTTCTGAAACGTCGGGATGGTAAAATGCTTAATAAATCGCGATAAAATCCTCTAAAGCTAACAGAACTCTGTTCTAATAACCATACGAAAGTCTGCGAGTGTCGTATCATCCAGAACTTGCGCATTGTTTTCGGAGAACTAAGTGCACTCTATATTGCCTCATTATCTTCTCCTGGTAGGACGGGAATCCGACACGACCGGAAATAAGCCAGGGGTGTAACACCGCCATCATCCGGACTCCGACTCCAGACTGCCATTAAAGAGAAGAGAAATAGAAAAAATATACACGTTTTGTTTGCTCCGACCCGGGATTCGAAACTGGCACCGATCCCGGACAAGGCATTACAATAAATAAGCGATACTAGGCAGGGACTAATAAGGCTAAGGTGTCAGTAATAATTCTAGAAAACAGTCATAAACATATATGCTCAAGGCATATTTGTCAATTTGATTTGCCTCTGGCTGTTACTTCTTACACACATACTGCTAACTAAAGTACTAATATTGGATTACTCGACGCCGTGGACTCGTGCTATCAGACTATGAAATGTAAATTTTATAAAAAAAAAATGTGTGGTGAATATGAAAGTCTACGTATGCGCTATATCGACTTAATCATTTTCTATCGGAATGTCCTACGTGTTGTTGCAAAGCGTTCAATTAGCTTAAATTGTCAGACAAGCTTAAGGATGTAGTGACCCCAGGAGCCAAACAATCACGTACTACTTGTAGGGCCCTAAGTCGCCTTCGCCCCGAAATCTTTGATTTAACTTCAACAAGTAAATATATGAGTGTCGGGCTGCTGCATACGGCAGCTGTGGCAGGGTGCACTGTGCAGACACATCACCACATGATAGAGTACAATTAGCTGGACTAAACTTGTACAGTACGGAGTTATCTAGATACCAATGAGAGAACCCTCTAATATACTGGAGTATAATTTGAAATTGAGTAGACAACGTAGAGAAAAAGAGTTTCTTTATTTTTGAAGTACGATTCGAAATTGAGAAGCGCGTCCTCCACTCAATTTCGAATCGCACTTCAAAAATAAAGAAACAAATAAAGTCACTATTTTTTTTCTCTCATAAAGCCATTTAAATATGTTTTCTGTCAAAACAGGTACTTTATGTGAAACAGAAACTTTTAGACCAAATCAACACGCGATATTTTTACTAGGAATATATTTTCTATATGCTACGATAAGCCCACTATAATTCTCAACTTCAAAAACAACATACAAAATTAATTAATTGAAATTTGATCCACATTGCATTCTTAATCAGCTTATCAATTTTGGAGCATTAGTAATCTATAAAGAACAGTGAAAATTTATTTCTATTAAAGACGACAGAACATAAACATCATAGATATGCTATTTGAATAATAATACGATAAAAGGGCTTTTATATGAGCAAATAAAAATGCACAAAGTTTCCCAGGGGCATCAGGAGAGATAAAACGACGGATGTTGAAAGCGAACAGAAACCAATAAACCTACTGATATAAACTTATTATAAAATTGTATCGAGTTACTAAAAATATCTACACTTGATCTATTCATGATACAACTTGACTAGACAAAATATTTCTTTTTTTTTACCATTTCTACTAATTTATTATTTTAATAACAAAAAGAAATGTAATGAATTAGTGGAAATAGTTTAATTCAGTCAAGACATAACATTATGTTAGAAATTCAATTGTAGCCATAAATGAAGCGTCTATGACACATAAAACATTTTATGTATCTGTTAGGATATCCGTATAAGCTCAATAAGCATAACAAAACAACTATATTCGAGAAACTTCTTCATATTTTCATTATTTAGAATGTTAGTAATTTATTTTAAAGTTATGTAACATAGATATATAGCTTTAGATCATCTACATATCTATTGACTGCATATAAAAATATTTGATATTAAGAATATGTCATTTTCTCAATATTATTAATTATTTTGTGTATTAAATATATAATAATTGCTATGAACCCAGTAGGCTATGCAGACTTTGCTTTATAGCAGGGTCCAATTAAGCACAGGGCCGTGCTCTTACCACTTTGTTACCTTTGGTGGTAACTTTGGTGGTTTTGGGCGTTGTTTTACTGTAAATAAAAAAATAGGTATCATTTTTTTAGTGCATATAAACGTCCATGCTCTAGGCTAAATTCGAACCCGCGATCGCTAGCATAACATGCCGCGTGCACACTCCATTTCCAACTGAATCGTCAACCAATTCTACTTGTTATCAAGTCTAATTATAGCTATCTTTATTTTGAAGCTATAAATATTACTTTACCTTTTGCACCGTCTAGACTGTTTTAATAGTTCAGTAGATACTATATAAAATTGTACGTTAACTACGAGGCATTTCTTAATGTTTCTTTTAGAATATGTTCACTATGGATTTTCTGAAAAGCCAAAGCTTGTATTTGATAACGGATTGAAAAAAAATATTATGAAAGACGAAATTGTGGACTTACCTTTCGTCTACTCCTAGACGTGGTTGCCATGCCCTGAAAAAAAAAGAAAAATTACTCATTTCTGATTTTATAATTAACTAGTCTAATCAGTCCCGGCTTCGTCCGTGAATAGCAGAGGCTAAATTGTACGCAAAAAACCTGCCTCCGGAATCGTTCTACCTATATGTGAAAACCGCAAATCTGTTTCTGTTCTGTTTATAAATCTGTTCAGTAGATTTTGAGAACATGGATCACATACAAACGGACAGATCTTGGGAAGTTTGTTTGTTATTTTGACTTTCTTTGTTGATTCATAAGTTACATTATGAAATTAATTTTAATCCAAAAAACACCGAACTTGGCTTAGACACAACCGTGCGTCGTACGTCGTCATTTCATAAACTTTATTAGATTGTGAAAATGTTAGCTTTGTGTGCTTCGCTACCTCAATTAGCCCAGCGCACGTATTTCTATCTCCAATGCCATTCTATTCAAAAAATATTTAGCTGTTAATCTATTTTTACTGTTCGATTATAATATGTATATACACTACTAGCTGGGTGCCGCGGTTTCACCTATGTAACTCTTGCAATTTTTTAACATCTAGGTATAAACTTTTCAAAAACCTAATTTCTACGATTTATTGGGCCATACAAGCTTTTTCACAGTATAGGAGGGCAAACGAGCACTTGGAGCCTTTAGATTCGCATAGGTGATGTTATCCGTATGCGTGGCCATTCTCTACTTCTCCCCATGGAGCGTCGGCCACTCACAAACCGCACAAAATCTAAATGTGTGTTTCTTAACAGCGGCGTCATGTGAGCGAGAGGTACACCCCGGTCATGCCGGCCTTAATTCGGCTGCAATACAGCATGGTACTACCTCCTCTTAAATGTTATCCTATGAAAATTTATATAACATTATCAATAGACAAATGTAGGACTGGAGGTACACTAAATTTAATCTCGATCCGTCCAGTATTCAGTAGACTGTCTGTCAGTGTCTGATTAACGCGACAAATATAATTACACCACTGGTCAGGATCTATAGTTTTATAGGTTTACAATAGTAACAATATGCGACTACGCTCTAGTAAAGAATACGTTCCATGCTATCAAACATTACTAGCGCAAAGTCCCTGGAAATTTCATCAAAATTATACCAACTCCGCCAAACGCCGCTAGGAAAGTTTGCAACATTTATAATTATATTTTATTTATATTTGTATTTTAATTATGGAATAACAAACACGACAGAACTTTAGACCTAAATGCCCTCAAAGGCCCAAGTTAATGATTTTACTTCAAATTCAAAACAATTACAACGGTCAAATTACACGTTCTTTGAAGCAGATTTGGTGAATTAAACGTACGCGAGTTTTTACAATGAAATACATCGCCATATAATTTATAAGAGGAATTCATAATATGTTCGCACAGCGTTGGAACATATTTCACTAACGTATTTAGAAATATTCACCATAATAAAAAGTAATACAACGCTGAGCCCGCCTACACTGTATAATACAATAGATCCCGAGCAATAAATGCGACATTGGGAAAAATATTTTTGATATCTATGCTAATACGAGGCTGAATATGAAAATAAATCTTATAGAATACTAGCGGCGCGGCGCGGTTTCTCCTGCATAACTCCTATCGAAATATCCAACTCATTAATGTAGCTATCATATACAATAACAATTTTCCAAATCCGATTTGTAGTTCCAGAGATTAGCGAGTTCAAACAAACAAAGAAATAAATCTCTTCAACTTTATTAGTGTATACAGCATTTAAGTGTGGATTGATGTCACTTCGCAATAGTTGTCGATAGTAGCGTTATGATTTTGTTGTATCTTTTAATAAGTACATAAAAAGAGATTGATTGCATAGGACAAAATTATCTTTCTGTCTCATAAACTTAAATTGAAAGGGATGAAATTGGAAAGGCAAATTTGTATGCTCAACCCGTACGTCCTTAACACGACAAGGTTTGTAAAATCAACCCTAGATATTAAACAAACAGAAGAAGGAAGGAGTAATCGAGATTACATATTTATGAGATTTTGTCCATCATAACACCGTGAAAAAATTCGATATAATAATTATTTTTTTAACCATTTTGCTTTTCAAATATAGAATAGTTATCAGCGAATAAAATAGTTTTTTCTAGCTCGCTCCGACGAATGGGGTATAATTCAGTAAGAGGTAGTGCCTTGCTGCCTTGAAGCAAAATTGGGACGGTACGACCGGGGAGGTACGTCTCGTTCACATGATACCGGCGTAAAGTGACGTCTTTGGTGTCACGTTTGTTTTGTTTGTTAGCAGCCGGTGCCCCATTGGAGGGGGTGTTGAAAAGAAGGAAAACGTATCGGCATATATTTTACACGTGTGAAACCGCGGGGCAAGGCCAGTAACTTAATAAACCTTGACAAAATTCAGTCATTGGAAAAGTAATAATTAATTTATCGCAATTGAGCAATTCCAAGCTCACGCTAGAGGGTTATTTAATCATTTGCGAAGTGGGACTTTGGCGGCGTGTCGGCCTTCAGCGAGAGCTTTACGAATACGAGTTTATGAAAGCAATTATTTCTGACCCGAACCTATAACACTGCATATTATGAAAAAATTTATTAACTTTTATTGCAGTTGAGTTGGGTCGGCACGTCCGGGGGAGGTACCTCTCACTCACGTGATACCGACGTAAAGTGACAGCTGTGCTGTGTGGGGTTTGAGAGTAACCGGTGTCCCATTTGAGGGGCGAGGAGGGAAGCAGAACATCGCATTATCATGACAATGAGGCTGATTTAATTGTTGTTCCGATTGTTTCTTTGCCCGCATAAGCTATGAAAAAAAAGTTTTGGCTAATTATGATAAAAGTTATTCTGGTGTTAAGCCTACACTTCTCGCATTAACTACAAGAGATCAATCCTCTGCTACTGCACTTCAGCGCTGTAATAAAAAGGTGGAGAAATGACAACATGCCCCGAGCTCCTTCTGGTTCTGGTAGGAGCTACCATGATCCAATTGATTCAAGTTGGTAGGTGTTGTAAATTTGAAATAAAAATATTTTCTTTAATTTCATTCGTCTTTTTATTTGGTCCTTTTTGATGTATGAGTATTAAGTCTACGCGTGTCACTCATTTAAAAAAAAAACTACTTTTATGGATTGATTGCTGTGTGGCTTCTGAAACGTCAGCCCAGCTAATAATAAAATGAAAACTCGATTTTTAAAAACCATAAAAAAGAAAGATAACACATAAATACGTAACATAATACGAATTGGATAACGAGATGTTTTTCTAATAAAACTCACGGAAAGCGTTGGTTGAGAAGTAACCGAGGCGTCGACATTTTAATTATCCGTTCAATAGTAGATATTTTGAGGTACAAAATTTAATGCAACATAAAAAACGCTATAAATACATATATATTATATTGCAACGACCAGCACTCCGTTGTTTCGCCCGCGTAACTTGGTATAATTCCATATTATAAACTTCATCCCCCATCTCCTCACCCTCTTAGGGGTTGAATTTCTAAAAATCCTTTCTTCTCTGCACCAAGTTCCTAGATAGAGTAGATACAGTAGTTTCAGCTGTGCGTTCGGTCAGTCACTCAGTAACGGAAGGTTTTCTTTATATAGAGGTTTTAAAAACATATTCCTAACTTCTCGTTTTGACTTTCAAGTACTTACAATATAACGAAGTACGATGACCGCGGTGGATGGTTATCTAAACATTTTTACTCACGATTACACTACGATTCTAATATAGCATTTGCGTGTTTTCTGAAATATTTCTGAGTTAAAGTATGCTGGTGCATTACGAGCCAATATTCATGCCCTTCAATCTAAAACTTACTTATAGAGTGATTTAAAATCATGTTTCTATTTCTTTATAAAATAAATGTATACTAAGGTTCCAAATTACGTCAAAACGAAAAAAAAATATTTTAGACTGCTCTATGCTGACAGAAGTGTCCAGTGCAGCTTGATCGGTTACCACAAGACACGTCGGGCGACAGTCTACGTGACATTGTGGACGATGGGGGGACAGACCCCCTCCTTTCCCACATATGGGAAGGATGCATCCAGATGGTTGTTTAGAATTAATGAAAAACACTGAGGCACTGGCACTATATAAATGTGCAATATTCTGTATACTGAATTTTTAAGTGTCTAAGGACAAAAACTTTCTGGTGTTGAAGTGTATCTATAAATGTTAATTTAAAGGTTCAAGCATTGGGGCTCAGTATCCTGGGGTGTACTCAGTCACATTGAAACCACAATTGAACCGAGGGGGCTGGCTCTTTGGGGTACAAAAGTGATCTTACTAGAAGAGACGACTAAAGAGCAGAAGGAGAAAAAGACAATTGAAACGGGAGGCTACTCTTTGGGGTCTTACGAGAAGAGAAGACTAAAGAAAAAAATTTTATTAAAACTACATTTTGTTCCAACATAGATTTAAGTTATTTCTCTCCATGCTTTTAATTATTTTTATTTATTATTTTATTAACAACTTATAGATGTTGTCTGAAATAAATTTATTCTATTTAATTTTTATTTAAAAGGAGAGGAGGCGTTTTGGCGTACGAGTTGGTGGGATTGTACTGTGGTGCGGGACAAACCCTGTGTGGAGTATGTGTCGGTCCCTTAGGAGACTTAGCTGTCGTGGCCTAAAGACTTATAGTTCCGGGGCACCTTACCAAAGGCGGCACTGATGGCAAAAGCTCGCGGTACTATAATGTGCCGCCCCACGTACATTCGGAACTCAGCCAGGGCCAGTGACGGCACGTAAATGCGTTTTCCCGCAACAAAAAAAAAAAAAAAGGAATATGCAATTCATCACACAGGCATATATGTAATATGATCAAGACTTAGTGCATTGCACAGTTAAATTCATCATTCCACAATTCGCAACTGTTTTGTTAGAGGCAATTCGTATTAATTGATTGATTCTAAAAAAAAGAAAAATAATCAGAGAACCAAATGTTAACGAGGCCTCGATACGTTTTGTTTCTAAACACACACCACTATTGCAGTACTTAACGGTAAACATATATAATATACAAATATAAGAGAAAAGACAATTACTTTTTGTAAGTAAACAAATTGACTTCAATGCTACCGCGGCACTACAAGCTTAAAATTGTCTGATTGAGATAATTTAATTATAATAAAACTAAGTTGATGAATTTTATCGCGGTTCATTTAAGTATTCCATAATTCCGACTTTTAAGAAGCTTCACAGCAACATGATCACGAATTCGCATTACATTCGCGTAAACTTGTGAAGCCAGAACACAAAGAGACCAGAATATTTAATTCATCAAGAGAATTATAAAAACTATATACTTGAAGTTGAATGGAGAACCACCTTCTTTTTGACGTCTGTTCAAAAGACAGAATTATCGCTGACATTCACAGCTGATGCTAGAAAGCCACAGCAGGAGCACACGTGAATATACTTATAATTTGGTGAAATGCCAGAAAACGAAATCGTTATGAATTTTAGTTTCATCGGATACGTTCGGAAATCAAATCTCGTATGAACTGTGGTATTGACTAAGCCGTTCAAACCAGAGCTTCAATAGATGCAATTGGACAGATAAACAAATAAATATCTAATAAAAAAGGGGAGGAGGGTGTTGCACTGTATGAATGTTTTAAGTATGTTCTTTTCTTCGCCAAATGTGAAATGAAAAAAAAAATATGTTAAAAAAGGAATAAAACCGACTCAGGCCTCGAAGATTTCTAGGATCCGGACTCACAGAAACTTATCACGCGACCACGTAGCATTTTTAAGAGGACGATAGGAACCACCCTGGTTATGCTACGCGTTTTCGGCTGCAATGCAACTATCAAACTATGGACAACTTTAAAATGTGTTCAGTTGTTTGTACCGAAAAATTCGGGCTGTGACACAATATACCAAATGTTGTAGCTTCGTTCAGTTTGTAATTAATTTCACTAACACTATCCTAAATACACGGCTCAGTTGTAAGATGACTACTACCACTGATCTCGATTATGTATGGGTAGCTAATAAATATGGAAGGATTTAAAAATTTGGAGCATCTCCTTCCTGTCGAAAGAATAAGATTCATCATGGCGCATGCGACAAGATTCTGTGCACTTATATTTTACATCGTATATTCAAGTAAGATATATTTCCATGCTGCATTGCATTGAATTGGGACAGTGCGACCGTTTATTTACCTTTCGCTCACATGATACCGCCGTAAAGTGACAGTCATGCGGTTGCGTTTCTTGCGGTTTGAAGAGGAGAAAGAGAAGAAGTGTGTGGCTACATATGGGCATCGGTAGTCTTCAATAGGCTTGTTGTGGGATGGGGCCCAATATTATGAAAAGTCATAATGGTATAACGTGAACTATGAACTATCACAATATTGACGCGCATGCTCTATAACTAGACCTGCCATAAATGTTATAACAAAGAAAAAAAAAATTTATTGCAAATAACATTTATTACTTTTTTACACATGTTAGTTTAATACACAAAAAAAAAACAATTAAAAATATGAAGAAGTTTTTACTAAGTAGTCTCCATTGGCCATTTGCGTTGGGGTCAGTTATCAATAGAAGCGCGCACTCTTTCCATGGGTAAATTCTTCACTGCCAATCGTATGGATTGTTTTAGGGACTCCAAATTATCATGGCGTTTAGAGCATGATGTACTCTCTAATACTGGTATAAATCACAAACCGGCTGATTAAGATCGGGACTAGACGACGGCCAGTCTTCAGCTCTGATGAAGTCCGGGACGCTTGCTTCCAACCAGGACAGCGTGGATCGGACCTTTATGACCCCTAGCAGAGTCTTGCTGGAAGGACCAGACTTGATTATTGAACATGGTGTTATTAAGGGGCTTAACTACCTTCTCAAGAATGTTACCTTAATATACTTGTGCCGACGTTCTCATACATCTTTCACAAAAATATGGCTCAGTCACTCCTTCATAGCTGACACCCCACCAAACCATCACCGAAGTCGGACAATGCCCATGCTGCACTCTGTCGACTAATTGGGAAGTTTCCTTAGAGCTTTGAGCATAAATACTGTCATTTTGTTTGTTAAAAAAGTTGCTCAATTGTAAAAGAATCTTATCCGTAAAAAAATTTTATGTGAACTCCGTTTGCGTACCGCTTCAGTAGTTGTTTCGATTTTACCAACCTATTCATATTTAATTTATCAGTTAAGAAATGACCCACTGATGGTATTTTATAGGGTGCAAATCCTAAGCCCAATTGCAACGTTAACGTCGATACTGAAGTTCATGTGTTGTCATTGCATTACATAAAGTGGGTACGGAGCCAAATACAATTTGGAAAACTCTCCATACACTTGGTATTAGTCAAATCTTTGTGTACCGGGCTATTAATAAGCACTATGAGACTTCCTCTGTTTGTGTCAGAGGAAGACGTAGTGTTCGTACGAAAAAGGCGCTCCAAGCTGTAAGGGAAAGAATTCGAAGAATTCCTGTCAGAAAGCAAAAGATTTTATCTCGGGAAATGAAGATAACACCTAGAACCACGTCGCGTATTTTAAGAGATGGCTTGCTGCCTATAAGAGACGCACTAATCATTTCTTTACTGATGAATAAATTAAGATAAAATCGAAACACCTACTGAACCGGTACGCAATGGGAGATCATAGAAAAAAATTGTTTACGGATGAGGAAATGTTTACAGTTGAGCAAAATTTTAACAAAGAAAATGACCGTATTTAAGCTCAAAGCTCTAAGGAAGCTACCAAATAAGTCCGCAGAGTGCGATGTGGACATTATCCGACTTCAATTATGGTTTAGTGGGGTGTTAAGTATGAAGGAGTGACTGTCATATTTTTGTGAAAAAAGTTATCAAAACTTCGGCACAAGTATATATTTGAGAAGGTATGGTCCTTCCAGAAGGACACGGGGCCAGATCATAACGTTTGATCCACACAATCTTGGTTAAAACGAACATTCCGGACTTGATCAGAGCTGAAGATTACCCTTCATCTAGTCCCGACCTAGTTTCAGAGAGCCTTGCTCTAAACGCCATGATAACTTAAAGTCCCTAAAACGATCCATACGATTGGTAGTGCAGAATTTCCACGTGGAAAGAATGCTTCTATTGGTTACTGGCCTCAACGTTTAAAGGACTGTGTTGCAGCCTTCGAATAAGTTTACATATTTTTAATTGTTTTATATTTGTGTAATAAACTAATACACTGTCAAATTAATAAATGATATTTGCAAATGAATTTTTTTTCTTTATTACAATATTTATGACAATACTAGGTAAAAGGTACTATAGATATTGTTAACATCGCTAAACTAAATATCATCAGTATTTGAGACACGCGATATTTTTCCCCCAATATATGAAATCCCGCAATTGATAAGTTTTAAAATATTGATATTTTAGACACTTGCGGCATTCTTCGAGCACAGCCATATAGCAGTATCATATAAGCGAGAGATAAATTCAGCAGTAATGCAGCATGACGTTATGTTATGCTGCATTACTGCCTCTTGTTAAAATTTTGCATAATCAGCGCTTATTGAAAATTATTTTACTTAAGTATTGACAGCTTCAATTTATTCTGGAATGAACAATGCCTTTGCGAAAACAACAATTCATTCATATAATTTCATAATATGAGAAAATTTTAGCACGAATATTCCATTTGTATACGAGCTATACAACGAAGTAATGAATCGAATGTTCTACCAATCATTAATTTAACATTAAAAACGGTTTTTAAATCATACTAAAAGCATATTAAGTTAATGTCACTAGCATAAATGCTAAAGTTTGTGTTATGTTTATTATTTGACAAAACTTTAGAACGGATACTAATATGGATATTTGGCACTATTAAAGATTTCAAAATAACGTAAAATAACTTTTTATTCCGAGAGAAGTAATGAGCCCTCAGGTATAATTTGTGGTCCCGCGTAAAATTTATGTAGACTTTACAAGGGTCAAACTGTTAAGACTGTAGCACTCTCATTCGAAAAGCATTACCCTCGTTCTGGCACAGTCCTGTAAAAATATTTTAAAGGTTGGATAAGAGCATCAGCGAAGCGGCAGGCACGATAGAGGGACTAGGAACGCTTCTCTCTCCGGTAATGTATACCACATGTGCGGTCACGTTTTGTGCTTGTAGGAGTCCGGAAGGCCTACTAAGCTGTATGATTAAACGCCCGCATGACTTATAAGAGTGCCATGTTGATTAGCAGCCGATTTGGACCAGCGCGACCGAGGTACTTATCGCACACAAATTCCCGCCACAGAGTAACAGTATGTAAGATTCCGATGGTCCATCGGATGGGAGTAACACATCTACATAACAATTTTATCAAAAGTATCCAACTAGTCGTTTGTCCCCTTGTTCAACGGCGTCGATAGTCACAAAAAATCTGGATACACTTTGGTCCATTAAAAAATTAATAGCAAAAGTACCATAGAATGGTGAAATAGATAAATGAAATGTTCTAAAAATGTTTACAGGTTACTATAAGGCTGTGGAGTAAGTGAGCCTTATTTTATAAAATTTGAATAATAAAGAACTAAAACTCTGCGTAAAACAAATAAAAAGTATGTAAAGAAATTGTTTTTTTTATTTCGTTTGTAATAAAATACACGTTTTTTTTTCAGCTGGAAATTATATGACACACTTTCAAATTTAATATCAATATGTTGTTCCGAATAGGATGTTACAAATCACTTTTTGAACGTCTTGGCTGTGTATGTAAGGCATATGTCATTATGTAAGGATCGTAATACTACTATAACTACTAGACAAAATCGTTAAAATATATATAATTATTATTACTCTATACCCAGTCAGCTCATAAGTTCTGTTCCACAATAAGATCTTTTCGATCAAGGATTTTAGCTATGTGGTTCTCTCTCCATGCCCCATTAGGGAACTGACGTGAATATGTACTGTTGTTGATATTACTTTACTACTACTAATTTCGTTCCATAACAATCGATTCATCGAAAAAATATTTTAATCGATTTTGATAATCATTCCTTAAAATTGGACTTAGATACTTAACCGGTACAATCGAAACGAACAGACATAATCTCTTGAACTCCCTGATTAACCTTCTTTGAATGACCTCAAATGACATTATCATTTTGTTTATAAGTTTGTATCCCTAAAATTGTGATTGATGATATGAACAATGTTGTGTGGTATGATTATAATAAAGTTGATACCACAATGGGAAGGGCTTTCAGGGCTTAATAAGTTTTGCGGTCAGGGTCAACCGATCGCTCATGCATTACTCCTTCTAGCTAACATTGTTGCGGGATAATGAAAAGAAAGTTGGTAATTTTACTCTTTTATCATCATATGTTGTTGCATTTTTGTAGCATTATGTCTTTGAAATTGAAAATGAGAAAAGCCTTGAATGCGTTTTGGCTGTAAAGATTTTCTGTAGGCAATACAACTCTTATATATACTATCCAATAGAATTCCTACAAATGCTACTTCGCACCAAAGTTTTTTTTAATTTTCTGACGGACATAAGAGATTATAAGCATAATATATGTTGGAATGAAATTTGTATGTATATAAACTATTTACGCAAGAATATCAGCTGTCAGAAATTTACTAGTTATATATCCAAAATTTATTTTATGGTGGTAATTTGGGACCTGTTTAACATTTTCTGCTGAGTTTGCATGCTATTTGCTTTAGAGCTTGAAGGTCTATGTTGTGTTCTATAGTCGCTGGCATTGAAATATAAGAGTATGATGGTAGATTTAGACACAGTAAAGTAAAGCAAAGACACACGCTACTGTGTAGAGGTGTGTACCTATGCGCCTGTTACCTGTGTCATCTGTGCAGGTTTGTCTACGGTAGACCGTGACGGAGAAACACTATGTATATCTGATAGGACCTGTGAAATAATTTATTTTCGATACTTTTTTCTGGCGCCGTTTTCTCCGGTCCATTATTCACATTGCGCTAATCGCTCAGGTAGACCTCTTTGTTATAGTACAAACGTGACGGCATTTGTGGCAACGATAAGCCTTTTGAGGTCATTTCCATGGAAATCGATAATATTATTATAGAGAAAACAATTGATTGTTTGTATGTATGTTTGTTTGTTTGTTTGCAGTAAAAGGCCCCAAAACTGCTGGACGGGTTTGAAAAATTCTTCTACCATTAAAATCCTACACTATAAGCGGTGAACGTAGGATATATAACATTATCAAAAACGTTTTGATATTTATGAAAACTTCGATAATTTAACCAAAATATTTACAACTTTACGATATTATCGACAACTAGCTGACCAGACAGAGGTTGTTCTGTTATGGATTAATTTTATTGTCGTTGTAACGTCTAATGTTTACGAGGGCGAAATTAATATACATATTTTTTATACTTTTGTAAGTCAATGAAATATCCCAATGAAATTATTAAGCTAAAAATAGCATAAATAGCAATTACATAATATAATAACGTAATTAGTTGATACCTAGTCCGTTTAGTGGCTATTAAAACAAGTTAATTATTCCTATCAAAAAAATTGCAATTATTTTCTTAAACTTAAATTTTTATTTTCTTTATATTATTTTTTTTCAATTTCAATTTCCATGTGTGAAACTCAATAAGAAGACTTTAATTGGTACATTTGGATACTTTATGCAACCACTATAGGCAATAGACCTCACCTTCACTACGATTTTTCATAATTGTAAGTATAAATTAATAATATAATTAAATAATCTAATGAAACTTAATGTTAAAAAATATTAATTATTTCGAACGTCATTCTAATAGAAACGGAACAGAAAAAGTAATATAATAATATATGCAGATAAAAAAGTACTTACATGTCGTTTTAAATTTAGAAAACAGAGACATTTGAAATTCCGAAATATGCGACGCAAATGACAAGGCGACTTCATGTCAAAACAATACACATAAGTGAACCGTGTTTCTGATTTCTGAACGGGTACCAATCAAAAATAGCGAGAGTTGAGGCCGAGTTCCCTATCTATAAATAATTTTTAAACTGTACCGATGCGAGCCACTGTCCAAGTGCTAATTCTCGCGACCGATACGTGTTTCGCTAAACAATTACGACGAATTAGTTTGTCTAGTGCAATATTTATCCAGTACTAGATTAAATATGTAGCTGAACTGGCTACGCTTACTTTGGAATATAATAAAAATCACTTTGGAACCATACTGGTATATTCTTCTTGTTCCATCCCGCTGTTGGAAAAAAGGGATGTTTTTCCATTTAATATTTAAACTTAAACTGTCATTGTCATTTAAGCTTTCAAAGAAAGGTAGATTTTATAGGATATACAATATTCCTCTCTTAAAACTAGAAAACCGGGGCTGGTTAATCACGTGCGGTTCATTAGTATGAAATCATACTCTTGAAAATAGGAATCTTCACTACTTACCTCATAAAAAATGTGTGATATCTGTTTCGTTGCTTATTGATCAATAATATTGACTGGATTTCTGTATGAGTAGAAAAGTAAAACATCGCTGCCATTGCAATGCATATTTAAATACTCCATGCACAACAAAATTCGTTTTGCCAATCTGTATAAACGTGTACGCTAGCAAAGTATTAACTTTTACTGTTATATAGACTTAATTTCAATTAGGATATCCTTTTAGGAAAAAGGTCAAAGTTATTGGACAATTAATCGGTTGAACGCCAGTGCAAAAATATTAAAGCAGACATACTGTCACCGGTGTCCGACATAGCGTTCAATGTATGTTGGATAGGAGCAACGACTTTTGTCAGGAGCTATGTGATATCTTTCTCACTCTTCCTCTCTCGTCGTATGTATGCCCATATCATTATTTTCCATAAATCAGACGTCGCTACCGAAATTCCTACCGAACTTGGGATTCTATTACGTAATAAAAGAGTTATTTTTTTATAACGTAGGTACTAGAAGTGTCGGCCTTCGAGTAGTTTTGAAATTATCTTTAGACACTCAAATGAAATATGATAAACGTGTGTTAATCAGCCATTATCATTCTTCCCGTTTCTACAGCCACTTAGAATACTTGATGTGTATCATTATATAATTATTTTGCAACAAAATTTATATTATTATATATTAGCGATCCCCCGTGTGTGCCCCGTGTTCGCTCGTAATTATCCCGGATATTCACAGCCAGAGTGCTAATTTTACAAATTTCTTAAAATTGGTCCAGAAATTACCCCGTACAATCAGAGTGACAAAGAAACGGACAGAAATATCAAACTGGTTGTTTAGGTATTAATTAATATCATAAAAATAATACATTGCACTAGCAAAGAACTATTTAGTTTGAAACTGACAGATACTTATCTGTATGTATACAATAGGTGTGAATCATAAATAATAGCGTGTCGTGTATAGAGTAGAATTTATTTTAAAAGAAGCAGACAGTCCTAGGGATTGCAGATAGAAGTGAAAACATAAAACTTATAACCTAACCTATCGAGCAACATGCTACGTAGCTCAGTTCTACGAGCATGTTGCTCACGCGAATTCTTAACATTGTTCCCTCCTAACGCCGCTAATGAAGTTGTCACAATAAGCTAGAAGACACAAAAATCTTCGCTAGTCCTTTAAACTCTTACGGAAAATGCAATACCATCGCCGGCAGTGGAAAGCAACTCAGAAAAAAAATCGTTTAAAAAATCACCAATGGAATACACAAAACTAACCAGGACATAATCCTTATAATGACACTACAATATTAATTACCGAAGCCTACTCTTGGAGGAGTGGGGTAAGTATAAGAAACGATAGAAAAATAGAACCTTAAGAGTCAAGAGTATAAAAACTGTTCGTGTAAAAACCAACTTCTTGTATATTGTGTTCTATATATTATATATAAAATATATAATATATAGAACACAATATACAAGATCTTATATATAAAATGCTAATTCGTCTTCGAACACTCTTAAGAGTTCATATTAATATTATTTATTAGTAACCGCCCTTTATGAGTGTGCAAAGGTAAGATACGACATGTTGCTTGAATTCAAACTTCATCAAAATTTTCTTGAAATGGAAGCGGCCTTGTAAACACACACAATGGCAGAGCTGCTGGATACACCTAAACATGTGTTATACACACTCAAGAATTACCTTAGATTATTAAATCGTGGGAGCTCGTTACATTTTAGCCCCTTCCTTCTCTACTTCAAAATAAACAACTTACATAAGGTTAAAGCTGAATGCGAGAAAAGAACCTTTTTTTAAGTGAGTTAACGTTTGTAACATCACTTATGCTCTACATGTGTGTGGAAGCAGTTACGATTCTTATAAACATTCTCGTTGGTTCCATTATTTCATGTGAAAAGGCGGGAAAGTTTAGTACCCACGCTTTAACAACAAAGTATGCACACAATGTTCACAACATTGTGAAAACAATAAAAGGGCAATATCATAATGATTTTATTTATTTTTTTAGTTGAAGGTGAATAGCTGTCGTGGTCTATTTCTCTTTTTTTATTGCTCTATGCTAATGGAAGTGTCGAGAGTAGCTTCATAGATTGCTAAAGGAGTCGTCAGGCGACGGTTGAAATCTCGAGAATTTATTCCCTTAAAGACACAAATATCACTTACATGAGAACAAGAAAACGCGCAATTTTTTGTTGGAATCACCGTGATGGTACCCAAGTAAACGGCTTTAGGTTTTATATGAAAAACTATTTATTTTTAAATTCAAATTGCCTTATTTCAAACGTGGATGGTATTCATAATATGCTGAAATAATTTAGATTTAAAGCCTTACATGAGCTTACACTTACATGAGATACTTTTAAATTGAGGTAAGTTATTGTAAAGTTGTGCCCCATCGAAACTGAAATTATTTTAAGCGAATTTTGTACGAACTTAGAGCAAAAGAGCAGAATTTTCTAACATGGATACAAGTATTGTATTGTTCAAGATGTTAGTTTCACTGAAGATTGCTTCCTGACATGTCTATGAATACAGCTAACAATTAGTAATTCCACAGATATTATTATTATCTGCCACGCCGATAGCCGTAGGATTTACGTAGTATCTCACATTGATCGCCTGAGCTGGCACAATAGTCTGTATGTTTGTCACGTGTCTTAAAATGAAACATAAAAGTTTTACATGCGTCGTAGTACATTGCACCATAACAAATTCTTACTCTAAACCTCCAGTCGTTAATGCTACAAGTTTTGATCAAAGATATGACTATGAACACTCGAATCACAAAGATTTTCCTCTGGCGTACTCCGAGTGAAACCAAAACGGAGCATTTCACATTTAACAACTATAGATTCAACAGATTCAATTTTTCATTTCCTGTCCAGACTGCTACTTTATATTAAACTATAAAATATGCAAATGTCCGTGGCACAAGAACTTTAAACTCAGGTATGAAAAGGAGCGGCTGTGTAAGGTTGTCAAATTTAAAGTAAAGTGGCAAATGTTTATATAGTTTAACCGTTGACTAAGTCAAATGCACTTAAATTAAAAAAAAAACATATTTACACACAGCACTACATCGAGATCAAACTTTACTTTCCAAATCACTCCTCGCTACTTCTTGGGTTTGTGACATTAATGTATTTGAGACATGTTTGTACTAGTAAAACCCATACCCACCCCTTTTGGAGCTTATATTTTACGTGCCTTCCTGAATCCAGAGAAAGTTCTCCATTCATCGCAAAAACCACGGTGCAAGTGAGGTGAAAATTTATATTTAGCTTGTCACGTGCATTTGTCACGTAACAAATATACAAGGCGAGTAAGTGCTAAGTATGCTATCTACGCCAATGTAGCAGTGCTACAAGTGTGTAACAGATGGTGTAACAAGAAGTTTGGCGTAAAAAGGTTTCATTAAAAAAACTAAATTTGTGTGAACACAAAATAACAATAACTCAATGAGAAAATTGGATAAACATTATATTTTGTATTTAGTAAGAAGCTAAGTAGGGGTCATATACTAACAATATGTTTTTATAATTAGTATCTATATTAATAAAATATAAAGCTGAAGAACTTCGCCTGTTTGTTTGAACGCGCTAATGTCCGGAATTAAAAATTACTTTTGTGTTGAATAGTCTTTAGTATTTATCGAGGAAGACTAGGCTACGCTATGAAGCTACCGACGATAACGATGACCGGAGTTAGGCGAGTGAAGCCGCGGGGCGCTGCTAGTAATTAATAAAACTGAAGAGTTTTTTGTTAGTTTGTTTGAACGCGGAAGAGAAGAGAACGCGAACTTCGGAGAGCAGCCTCCGAAGATTGGGTACCGGTTTGGAAATTTCTTTCAGGGTTATATAGCGCTTTCGTGGAAAAGTCTATATGCCATAACGCCATATTTATAACCAATAAAAGCGGGGTTAGTTGTGAAACCGCGAAACACTGCTAGTATTAGTATAAGTGACATCTGCTAAACCCTAGCGACGAGGTGAGGGATCGATGCGGTCAAATCTTAGTACGACATCAACCTTGCATTGTACTTTGGTTACTCGTGTACGCCCTAATGGCTTTTGTAACGTACGAACAATTCCGAGTAAATCACAAAAGCCACCATATGACTGGCTGGTTGTAACGAAACAATTAACAATTAACCTTTGAAAGGTCGAAGCTTTAAACCACCCGGTTTGAAGCTTCGCGAAGGAGACTCTCGCGTATAATCATCATTAGCGTTTGCTGAACAGCATATCGGTTAGACAAATACTTAAATTAAAACAGTTTCGTTATCAGAAATTGCATCTGTAACATATTTCATTCTTACATTAACGACAAGCCTCATTTTTGTTATATCATGATCAGATCGATCGAGTAGCTTCAGACAAGGTGTAAAGAATTTTCGCTACCGACACATGGAGAGAATAATTAATGCTTCCATCGAAGTGGGACAAGTATACCTATATATGTCGTTATATGTGGCACTCGTTTCCCTCTGCCAACTTCATTAGGTAACTGGCGTGAATATGCTTAAAACGAACAACAGGTGAGGCTTGTCTGACAATATTTTTTTTTTAGTAAAACTTCTTTATGCTTGGCTTGATAAGTAAGCTGGAGAGCGTAAACGCTGGCGTGCGGAAAGCGTTACGAACACGAGAAGATTAGTAGAGGCATGGGAAAAGTGAGCTTTCGTTTCGTATATTATTGTAGTGTGTATCTCTTTATGTTGCCCTAAAGAGATCCGAGTACACATTTCTTCCTCTCATAGCCCTTCTTAGAATTTTCTCCAGATTTCTTAGAAGTAAATAAGTTTGGCTTCGATCTTGTGGTCTATATCACACATGTGCAGTAAGTCAACTACTCTCGAAGATCTGTACAAGCCCGATTTTAGGAAGGGTAAATGTAAAAGAGTCCCTTTAATAACACTCTTATAATCCTGTTTCTAAATTAGAAACTAGACATGGTAAGACATTGCCGATAGCAAGCTTTTTGGGCTCAGAAATATGAATGTTTTGCCTTTTTAAAACATAGTCCTTTGCTGATCTCTAAAAGTTTTTTACCTATTTCACGCGTATGGTATAAATGATCAAGCGCGGCTACATTTACTGGCGCAGCAGTTGATATTTGTAGGCACGTAGTCCGTACCATCCCTCGCTGCGGCTGGCCCTACAATATTTTATATTTCTTAGTGTTTTTTTT
>JAFELO010000372.1:384730-404380 GCA_017140195.1 Eumaeus atala | reverse complement strand
CCCAGCCTCCCCCCGCCCCATCTGACTGGTAGTGAGGCGAAACTCTAACCCCTAGTCTAGGACCGGAGGAAGGAGTCTTTGACAGTTATTACGATGATGACTCACTAGGTGGCGCCACGAAGTTTTTTTTATGCTGCTATATTCGAAAGCATACTTTTCTTGAACCACATGACATTGGCTCGTAACTTCAAACGGCGTGCTTCACTTATCGGCATGAGTAATAGAGCTACTTTAAAAGTCGTTAGGTAAAATGCTTGACGCCAAGGAGCATAGATTACATCGTCTACACGTACCTCATGCTAGATATTCTAAACGTTGCGTCACTATGTTGTTCGACGAGTGCAGTGTCACCCAAAGTGTTTGTATGTTGATTTTTTTACTCGACTGCGTCAGGAGGGCGATGTTTATGAGGCTTCTTTGTTTCTGGTTATGGCCTGAACGGCTTGGTGACTAACGCGTGATTTTACCTCTTTGTTCGGGACCTGAACTTATGGAAGCGAAGAGGAGCCCAATACAGCTTCATGGGGCTGCTAGGACTGCTCGTCTGACAACGAGATTAGATTTTGTGATGGAAAGAGGCACCCGACCCCACTCTCTCCCGCAGATGGGAGATATGCATCCCGATGAGAGTATTTTTAACAACTAAACTATAAGTGTTCCTGGATTCGTCTTGATGACGCGAGCAACCCTATTTATAATAGCATCATCATCATCATTATCAGCCCGTATCGGCCCTCTGTTGGACATTGGCCTCTTTCAATGAACGCCAAGATGACCGATCTCCTGCTACTCGCATCCATCCCGGACCGGCTACAATATAATATATTATTGTCTTTTTGATTTGTTTAAAGTGAAACCCAATTTAGGCGCGTTGAGTATTTTTGGGGGAAAAAAATCATGGAACTCGCGTCGTCATCGCGTCACGCATTTCGTCACAGAACGTATTGATCGAGCAAGGATCATAGAATTTTCATCATGGCCACTTTACTTTACTTGCAACTAAACGCCACTTAGCTGCCTTGACGATTGCAAGGTTTTACAGCTTTAAGCTTTCACTTCTGACTGCCTCGTCCTTTCTTGCTTTCCAATTTAGTATGAGGTTACTTGATTTTGCGTAGACCTCTACTTACATAGTCCATAGTGTATGTGAATTAGTCTGCTTCTTTATAGTGCGCTTGTATCTCTTCGATAACAGAAACAAATGCATTAGTAATAAGTTAGTTACGAGAAGTAAGAAGTTTACTTTGTTATTAAACGGGCCCGACGTTTAAGATGCTTTACCCCTACCATGTCATCAGGACCACAGCGAACTCTCTGATATCTATCCCAGTCTCGGTCGATTCCAGACCCCACTGTAAAACATCTGGAACGTATGTCTTAGGTTTACGCTAATGTTGCTCATTACAATAAAACTACTGTAACGGATTCTACCGACTTTTTATAAGCTTTGGAGCGACCCTGATCACGGGTGGACTGAGATGACAGATGTCCCGATGTCACAAATTATTAAAAGTACCCAAAGAGTCACAATTGTTTAGTAGTTCTGATTCACGCAAACAGTACTTATTATATATTGCTGTCTTGAAGTGTTGTGTTTAGTTATTGAAAATTTGGATGTCTTTTTTTTAATTTCGATAGCGTCACGGATCATCCTGGGTAAGAATCGGTGTTCCCTAGTGAGGATTTGCACTTTATCAAACCAAATTCAGCATGCCCACAGACTGCTGATTTTGCAGCACGTCGCTGTTTCACAGCAGCTATATGATCTTTAACGCGAGTTTTATAGATGTTTTAGTTTGCCCCATATAAGAGAGTCACAGCCACAATCAGGCTTGTACACTCCAGCATCTTGCAGAGGGATGTGCCATTTCACTGATCGTAGGAACTGACTAACCTACTTTGGCGGCTTAAAATAAGTTTTTATTGAAGCTCGCTTGAGAATATGGCCAATTTTGTCAGTTGAACATTACAGGCAAGCGCTCTAATCGGCTACTGGGTTTCACTCTGCTTCTGTGTAGCAGACGGGGAACCCGAAGCCTGTGGCCTCGCAGAACTTCCTTGACATGTTAAGTTCTGTATCCAGGTGGTGCTCGTCAAAAATGCCTCGAGGTCTCTGAAACAATGATTTACCCACGGTAGATAACTGTTTTGGATGGTTATGAACATTGCCATTTAGATACCTACCTGTATGGGTATGCTATCTAAACACACCAAAGGTGCTTTTGGAATCACGGATGATCAAAGCATCTAAGAAAGCTGAAAAAATATTTTCCTCTAACTCCAGTGTAAATTGAGTTTTGGAGTTTATACTATTTAGATGATAAAATTGTGAAAGTATACTGGCGAACACACCGCTACTCCATCTACTCGCTTGTAGAATTGATGATTCTACATCATATAGCTAGACGTGAGGTAATATTTTAATAGCTCAGCATATTCCAGTGCCAGGTTATTATACTATAGTTTAGCTTTCTTGTTACTATTGATATACAGTCCTCTACTGGTAAGCATGTATATAGGGACTGTATATCAAAAATTACCATAATTTCATTTTCATAGGGATGTAGTTGTTGTATCACTTCGACAAAATGTTGTGAATCCCTTGTAAATCCTTTAATGAGTCCACGAAGTGATTGGATTTCGCCACATGTTGAGCCAATTTATAAGTTGGTGAATCAACCTAAGGCTTGTCAAATAAATAAATAAACCGCTTTAAATTCCGTTAAATCAGTTTCTTGGTAATGATTTACACAGAACTTTGGGGATGTGAGCAAAAAGCTGGTCGACCGTCCGCTAGGTTGGAATGGCCGCCTTCTTGCAGTAGCAGGTCCAGGGTGGATGCGAGTAGTTGGAGATCGAACGTCTTGGTGTTACTTGAAAGAGGCCTTATGTCCAGCATTAGACCGATAAGGGCTGCTCATTATGAAAGCTGCTTAAGTAAGGTAAGATATAGTGTCAAGCTCCATTGCAGCCGAATTAGGTCGGCACGACCGTGGAGGTGCCTCTCACTCATATGACACCGCCTGAAAGTGCTGTCACGTTTCGTGCGGTTCGTAAGTAGCTGGTGGGCCATTATAGGGTCGAGGAGAGGAAGGCAACGCATCTGCACGACAATAATGTGGATGTCTATTGGCGACGGTCGTTATCAAAAGGCTTCGACTGATGAGTATATAAAAAAACATAACTAGTCACAAAAATCCATCGACCTTTCCATGCTGTCAACACGTTGCGCCCATCCTCTGAGCCTATTTTTAAACCAACCCAGACGATGGGTGTGACTGATGGCGTCGAGATTTTTGCATCACTCCCACGCAATATACTATCCTACGAACACTTGACACCCACGCCTCATCAGCTATTGTCGTAAATGTCAGTTTGTGTTTGTAGGTTGTTTCACTGTTATTGCATTAAAAGAAATCGCAGAACAAATACTTGACAAATATGTGATGTGAATAAAAACAATAGTATCCCATCACAAAATACATGTTACATACTGGCTGTAGTTTTTACGTGAAAAAGTAACAGACATACTTACAAACTTTCGCGTTTATAATATTAGTAGGATGCACTATTTTCTACCATGATTCCAAAATAAAAGGTGCACGATAAAGCGTAACGTTTTTTGCTAAATTGCTCGAAAGATATTTCACAAATTTTCTCTCATCAAATATTTTTAATACCGTAAGCCTTAAATTGCTTTGGATTAAACTCCAATAATTAATGAAACATTAAAAACTATCCTTATAATATGGATTAGTTAGCCCAGTATTCGTAAGACATGACAATGCAGTTTCGGAACATCAACGATGCTTGCTTATCAGTGCAATGCAAATGTTGGACGGAAAATCAATATTGAATCAGTACTGTTTGTTCGCTTGGTCTCAAAGTAATTGTCTCCGCGTTTGAATAGACGCATGATAGACTTCAACGTCTACATATATGTTTTAGTTTTCAACAAATATATCTTGTGTCTTCTAGTACCATGATCAGATTGAATCATTACTGTCAACAGTCTTCGCAACCGGCGTGTTTGTATGAAGAGACTTATAAATGCGGAGAAGGCAAATTATGTTTGTAAGGTATGTACGTGATATGTCGCACTCTATTCTCTCTGCCTAACGCATGAGTGAGCCGATATTACGATTTGATATCCTGTTCTTTTCTAATTCCTTTGTAGTCATCTTCATATATTAGGCGGCTATTTCGGTTACAATTTTCTACACTACAAACTATTAAATCTATTTTATTATGAGCAGATAAAAGCCGCATATGTCACAAGGAATTGTAATTTGTCTCTCATATCCGAAGGAAATCAAAATGGACTCTGCGGTTGCCGCTTATTTCGACGAATGCGACGGAGCTATGCTTTGGGATTATTGTCGATGTTTTGATATACAAAGGCGTGCAGTGTGAATGGATAGACTCTTATATTTTCGCCCGTATAGTCCGTGTCCTCCACAGCTTTGACTCTATATGCAATCAACATATAGCGTTACTCCATAAATGGGCCTGTCGAATATTTAGCGCGTTACATTTTGGCATGGGCATTTAATGCACTAGCTGAGGATCCGAAGGGCATTTCAAATCCATTAATTTCATTTCAAATCGATTCGAAATGTAGACCCAGCACACGCTTAATAATTAAATATACACCTTTATAGGAATAACAACTTGTGACGGGGAATTACTCGTAAATATCTTAAACAAAACGGGAATCGTTGACATGGTCCGTCAGATCGAGGTCTCCTTACTTGCTATTGGACCTCTACCCTCGAAACCTAAAATTCGAATACGGAATGCGGTCTTCTCGCATCTTGAATTTCCACAAAATACACTGCAACCGTACTAACGAGGGAACTGAAAACATATGTCAGATACCAGTACGAGGGGCATGTTACTTACAACATTTGATGAAAAAATCTATAAACTTGATACTTGAAGCTGAAATTTAATAAGAGGTTAAACCATGCTGCAATAAAGCCGGATTAGGTCGGCACAATCAGGGTACATCCCGCCTTAAAGGTTATACTATGCTGTCGCGTTTCATATGATTTGTAAGCTGCGGTGGCTCATTAGGGGGTAGCGTGGCAAATGAACCGATTTGATGGTTTGTCTCCACATAAATACTACAAGAAAACTAAAACATTCATAAATCTTCTATGATAAATAAATAAACAGATAAAATCGTAAAATAGTTTAACTTGTTTTGTAGTCTATCGAAGATATTTGTGTATACAATACACATGACACGACATCAAACGATCCTTTGAAATCTGTTCGCCATCGGAACACGTTTTGTCGCTTCCGGCAGTGTGTCATAATTATTTTGAAAATGAGTGAATCATAAGGAAGTACTTGTCTTCGGAATTCACATAGCCCCAGTGATGACCTACGGGGCCGAAACATAGCCTCTTAGTGTACGTCTGGTTCGCAAGTTTGCGGTAGCTCTGCGGGATATTGAACGCGATATGTTGGGTGTTTCTCTGTCCGACAGAAGTCTTAACGAAATCATAAGGCAGAGAACTAAAGTATCCGTTATCACGCGACGAATAGGCACGCTGGAGTGGCAATGGGCTGGTCACACACTCAGAAGAACAGATAGCAGATGGGCCAGTAACCGCCAGTCGACCATTCCCCAGGTGTGAAGACAATCTCCGTGCACTAGTCGGTGCGAGATGGATGCGAGAAGCAGGAGATCGGTCGTCTTGGCGTTCATTGAGAAAGGCCTATGTCCAGCAGTGGGCCGATAAGAGCTGATAATGATGATGAAGGAAGTACTTCTACTTCTATATGCACATTTTTCTAAGTCCTTATTTTGATAAAGAGGATTGCAGTATTTTACTAAAGAGTTCCAGCTACTTTCCAGCTCCCAAGCTACTTTCAAGCACGACCAGGGAGGCAATTCTCGTTCACATCATACCTGTGTAAAGTGATATCTTCGGTGTCGCGTTTCGTGCGGTTTGTGAGTAGCTGGTGGCCCATTGGGGGATGGAGGCAATGAGGGTAAAACATGGGCATAGTAATTATGCGGATGTGGGCCTCGGTAGTCGTAAAAATAATTCAATCACTTGTTTGCCCCTCTATAATATAAAAAATTCTACTTAAGTTTTGCGAGACAACAAGCTTCGGGTTCCCCGTCTGCTCCATAGAAGCCGAGTGAAACCAGCCACTGTCAAGCTCTCACCTGCTATATTACCTTACTTAAAAGGGATGACTGATAAAATATGTTCTCAAGCGAGCTTCAATAAAAACTTATTTTAAGCCGCCAAAGAAGATTAGTCAGTTCTTACCAACCGTGAAATGCCATATTCCTCTGCAAGATGTAGGAGTGTACAAGCTTGATTGTGACTGTCGATTGTTACTGTGTTGTTGTGGATGTTCGTTACATTAGATTTGATAAAGCGCAAATCCTCACTAGGGAACACCGATTCCTTCCAAGGTTGATCCGTGAGGCTATTGAGATTAAAAAACATCCAAATTTTTTTAGAGACATCTCTAAAAAAAATTCTGGGTGGTGGCTGGGTTCTTCACTCTGCTTGGGATCCAGTGAACATAATCAAATCAAAAAGTAAACATAACACCTCAAGACAGCAAGACATAATCTGTACTGTTTGCGTTAATCGGAACAAATATCTAAATAATTATTTGGGTACTTTTAAGAACTTGGTACATCTGGACATCTGTCATCTCAGTCCACCCGTGACCATGGTTGCTGTAAAGCTTCTGAAATGTCGGGCTACATAAATAATTTAATAAACCGCGATAAATTCCGTGAAAGTAGTTTTTTTGTAATTTCTACTTAAATTCGTAACATAGACCATAAACAGAAAGAAAATATTTAATGTACACAGAACAGTAGGAGATAGTGCCATGCTGCATAGGAGGGGGTAGTGCCATGCATGGTGCATGACACTACATCCTCCTGTGCAACTGAATTGGGCCGTCACGACCGGGGATGTACCTCTAGTTCACTTGATAAACCACCGTAAAGTGACACCTACGATGTCGCGTTTCGTGTGGTTTGTGAGTAGATGGCCCATTGGGGAGGGTGAAAAGAAGGGCAACGCCTCGGCATAATTATGCTGATGTTCATGGGCGTCGGTAGTCGTTGATAGGTTCCGATTGCTCGTTTGTCCCCCTATACCATAAGAAGGAACCTCTGAGAAACAACACAATACAGTATTTACGTCCTCGGAAGGCGGAAGCGACGGCAGCTATTATTCACAAATTTTTGGACACGCGCACGACCAGATGCAGAATTGGCGTCGCCCGTGTTTGTTTTTCACGTTTTGTTGAAATTTCTTAGAAAATTATCATAAAATGTACCTCTTTGTATAATCAATCAAATATAGCCATAATTTATTTCAATTGGAAAAGAGATAAATTAGAACATTGGGACTTATTTCGGTTCACAATGTCATTTATTTTTCGACTAATGTTAATTAATTATACATATTTCTTAGCTCTTCACTATATTATATGAATATCGATGTAGAATAAGAACTATATAGTAGTAAGTGCCTAAGTACCTTTGGCCGGAAAGACCAGGGAGGTACCTCTCGCTGACATCATATATAGTAGGACAAGCGAGCAGTCTTAGACACTTGATGACTCATGACCAACATAAACAACTTTCGTTTTTACATTCCTTTTCTTTCGTCTCTTCCAGTGAGCCACCGCCGGTGGGTTATTCACAAATCGCCCGGAACGCGACATCGAAGTTGTCACTTTTTCTTTTTTTTTTTTGTTTACGGGAGGAAACGCGTTTACGTGCCTTCACTGGCCCTGAGTGGGGTCGAATGGTGTGTTAGGCTCGCGGCACATTATAGTGCCGAATACCCTCAAAAAACACCGCGAGTGCCATCAGTGCCACCTTTGGTGAGGGGCCTCGGAACAACAAATCATCAGGGCACCTCGACTGCTAGTCAGCCCTCTAAGAAACCGACTCCACCTACACAGGTGGGGCGGTCCCGCAATACAGGACAACCTAACCTACTATGGGACGGTGCAATTAGGTGAGCCTCGCCCCTTGCCCCGTGCGCAAAAGCGCCGCCTCACTGTTCTCTCCGTCCTCTAATAAGAAGGGTACAAAGAGCGCTTCCTCCTGCTCTTTAGTCCCCTCTTCTTATAAGAGGGTTACAAAAGGCAGCCACCTCCTCGGTTCATTTGGCTTCGCCCAAAGTGTCTCGATTTACCCCAGTCTACTGAGCGCCACTGCCACGACAAGGGTTGAACCATGGTGGATAAGTTGTCACTTTACGGTCAAATCGGCTACAACCTCTTATTTAATAAGGGCTTCAACGTATACTGATACACTACAAGCACTACAATACTTTTTCCATGCCACGTTAGTACCGACAAGTGTTTCACGGAACACCTGTACACATATTGCAATACACGTCGCTTCATCACGATCATTCATTAAAATATGACAAATACGACGTGACTCGCTTCACTGATAATCGATTATTGTACACGATGTATTCATTTAAACTATGTGTTGTGGTTGTCCTATTGTATGCCCGCGGTTGTGCTGAATGTACGAGAGTCAAAAGAGTTGTCGGAGGCACCGAGGTCGCATGTGGTATTTTTATTTTTTTTTACTACATATATAAATATACATATATAAAAAATACGTACGCTATATACTTAATATATTTGCATATATGTCTGTAATTCAGTAAATATAAAAGAAGTGTTTACGATTGATAACGCGAATTTAAGATACAAATAACTCAAGTTTCTCAAACATATGAAATCCCCTCTCTTCTCGTGCCTATCCCTCTCGGGCCATATGACATATTAATTTTTCCGTTCTGCCTCGTGGTTTGATGGCATGTTCGGGTCGGACGAAACAGTGTGCCTAATTGGGATACTTCATGTTTAATATCAGTCCGAAGTTGGTTAGCGATGTGATACACCCCCGGACTTCGGAGCGCACGTTGAGAGCCTCGTTGCTGAGCACATACATTCTATCTCAACACAACCGGAGGTTGGTCTTAGTCTAGCATAAATCAATAATGGAATTGAGATTGATTTTTTGTCTGGGCACACATTTGGGCACTACATCAATTATGGCCATGATAGCAAAAATTCTGCAAGAAGTATTATTCTACAAAGTTTATTCCAACATATTTACTAATTATAATCTGTTAAAAATATAAGTAGTATAACATTGAACGAGCTCTAATTAGTGACAGTGTTTTCAGGAGCCTTGATACTATTTTAGATCGGCCGTTAATCTGTCAGCGACACTTGACGAGTTAGGTTCTGATGTATCGGGCTCTTTACCGAGCTCGTAAATCAAGTAATGGAACTACTGTTATGAGAAAAATGGGCAAACATCTTACCTAATATTAAGTTGATTAAGGTGCGAAATGATGGTGGCACTTTGGGAATAGGCTTATTGTACTTCTTGAGCAGAATCCTATTGCTTTATAATCAACTAGTAAACTATCCTATCAAACGTTGTGTTGCTGAGTTTATAGTCACGGTATGTAACGTTATGTGGCGGCTGTCAGACACGTTATCTTACACTGAAAAAAATTTTTTCGCACGTGCTGTGTACAATGCGTGTACACATGTTTAAATAATTCCGTAGCATTTTTTCAAACACAATTACTACATCGATTCCTTGGCCATAACGAACACAAAAATAAAAGTATTATAATTTACGGTAGAGTCATTCTGAAGTTATGGTTACCTTTGTATTACAACTAATTAACGTTGCTCGATCAGCGGTGAAAAAAAACTCCGTGAGCATGACGGACACGGAAACCATACGGCGTGAAGTCCCACTTCATCTCTAGTCTCTATAGACTAATCATTTGTACCACCAAGTACACTCCAAAACTCATTGCTTTACAGGAACACAAATACGTGTGACGTCCCTAAAGAACTCCGACTCCCAACATATCTGCGGCGCCACGTCGCTCACAGGAAACTTCGCAGTGACCGCGGCACATTGCGTAGAGCGTGACGCAGCCTACTACTTACACCTGAACAACTATTGCACTGCGGCAGACAAAGTACCGCCTCGGGTTGAAGTTCTAGATGTAATCAGGCACCCGTTCTATAAGAAGTATGTAGCCAGTAGCGGGGGTCAGACATGGCATGCAATTAAGTATTCAGCAGTTCACAAAGAAAGATGTAACGACGCTGATGATGTTTGTTGTATTGTATGTGTTCCCGTCACGTCTATTCGTTTATAACCTATCCACAAAGTTTACCACCGATTGGGTTGGGTTCTACTATTATTTAATGTCAAACTTCTTTCAAGGTTTCGAAAATGGTACACATGTATATTTACATGAATAGTAAGAATAAATAAACTAGAAATAGTAGTTTAGCATATTTTTTAAGTTTTATTCTCATTACTTAAATATGTATTTGTTTTCCACAAACCACTCTTTTCATAGTATAAAGGGCTAATCGTTGACTACCGACACCTATAGAAGTCCGCAGAAATGACCGCTATTAAGTAAAAAAACCACACGAAACGCTGCAGCTTAACTGACCCTTTACGGTAACATCATGTGAGCGAGAGGGACTTTTCCGGTTGCGTCGGTCTTAAAAAAACAGTGTTATATTAGAAATATTTTTTTATTGAGATAGGGGGCAAACGAGCAGATGGATAGTGACTACCGCCACCTATTTACAAGATTAGGTGTCTTACATACGCAAGACTAGAAGTCCTATAGACGCACTGGCGGCCTTTAAGACTAGGCGTCTTGCAAACGCAAGACTGGACATTTTATAAACGCGCAGCCGGCCTTTAAGGAATATGTATGTTCCTTTCTTGAAGACAATTATGTAAAAATACCGATGGAGGCAGCTGGTTACACAGTAGAGTTGTACGCGGTAAAAAGTGGCGTTTAAACCGCACCGTTGTGGACTCACGGACATCAAGGTGATGGGCGTGGAACCTTGAGTTCTGTTGCGATGGCCCAATATGGAATTCTGCTTCTGGTATCAAGCCGAACAATTCCTCGGAACACTCCCCATAGAAAATACGGTAAAAGACTTACAGTGAAGCATATATTAAACGAAAGCTTATATTGTAGGCAGCCTATACCAAGGGTGAACAACTGTGTTTGCCCTTGGTATAGGCTGCTTACGTGCTCGAATGTAGGTTTATGGGCACCTGTTGTATGGTTTCAGATTCTCTAGCGCACACGACATCGCCTTGTTACGGACACATTTAGATTTACCAGACGCTGCGTGGCTTAGCGATGATCTGCTGCCTAACTCGTCATTCGGCTTATCCGGTATTTTCTTTATATTTTTTTAAATATTAAAAACAGCATTGGCCCATTCGTCCCACCACTGATACCCTTGTGTAGACATTTTTTTTTTATACAACAGAGGGGGCCAACGATAAGAGAAGCTACCTTTCGCTCACTCCTATGCTTACTGTGAATACAAGTGGCCCACCGAATAAAAGAGCCAGGCATATAGTTTCTTACAAAAACGTGTCATCCCTAAGATATAGTAACTTGTAGCCGTATTAAGGTATTAACCGAAATCTAAATGTTAAGGCGGATGTGAAAATATTCCAAACGCATCAAAATAGAAGAAACAAATGAGAAACATAAATTTATGAAATAATACATAATAGTAATAATATCCGTGGACTTATCACACCAAGTTAGCCTAGTCCTGTGCTAGGTACTGTAAGGACTTGTGTTATATATTTGTAATGTATGTGTAAACATATTTAATATTTTTATAAATTTAAGAAATTTTATATATAACATTTTCATTTTATAAATACAAATAATATATATGTTAACATCCATGACCTAGGCAGGTTTCGAACCCGCGACCTCTGGCGTAACACGAGGGCGAACCTCTACGTTACAACTGAGCCAGACGGTCGACGAATAAACACCATAATCAGCAACCTGATACACGAAAAATACCTTGAAGCAGAAATATATTGTGTAGAGACTCAAAAATCATAGCAATGCTTTAAAATACATTAAGATGTCCCAGTGTCATCTTATGTTATAGAAAAATTGTTACACAAATATCCTTATCATTGCGTTGATACTTCCGACCGTTTGCGACGAATGCCGTTGTAGGTACGGATACAAGGTGTCACTTTTGGCTTTTTATACCATTAGAATGCTGTTCTTTCTATTTTTATTTGTGATAAATATCTATATACAAAGTTAGCATTCGACATCTTCATCGCGTTGCGGTAATAAAAGACAAGGGATCTCAATCAGCGGTTCTCTACCATACGACTTAAATTAGAATAAAGTTGAATAAACGGAAAGCATATTATATTTTGTTTAATTTATAAACTTGTTGGCAAAACTGTAAATATAAAATAAATGTACGTAAGTATAAAAAGTTACCCTTACCTTTAACAGCCTTGCTCTTGTTTTTTATACGACAACAAAATCAGTGAATGAACTATTAATGAGCCCAAATCTCCACATAATGGCCGATGTCACTATGGTTATGCTATTTTTATCGACTATTTTGTCTGCCTGCCAAATATCTCAATCAAAATAAACTGATATTTAGAGACTGCCAATAACAAATTACTATAATTATTAAAGTATACGAATGCTTTGATAAATTTACGTACAATAATACACTGTAATAGCAAATATGTATTTATTATAAGTTCAAAGTTCGTCATTTATAGCTTCAGTAAATTGAGATCCATTTATTTCAACCAGCCAGGTAGATGCCTCTATAAACATGAACAAAAACATTAGCTGGTACTAATTACAATTTGACCGCCCTCTGTATCGGTTTTTAAATAAATAAAATCTTTATTTGCCATAATTGTGAATAGGTACATAAGCTGTTAAGTGTTTTTTATTCAGTAACATCATAACAATGCTAATTACTAGCATGCAAATACAAGATGACTATCAACTAATAAAATATGGTAATTATGTACTCTGGAATTAATCATAGTAAGTCTAATTATTTTGCATAACATCAATTAGATCAAAATAATAATATTTGAAGTTTAAATTGTCTTTGCAATGTCCGTCAAATATTCAATGACGCTATAGTAACAGTTTTTCAAGTAAGAATGATTTAAGAATATTTTTATGAAGCTAGCTTATTAAGTTAAGTTATAAAAATTAAGAAACATTTTTATCATCATGCATAACACACATTTAGAGAGCAATGCGGTTCTGTAACTATTTAAGCAAACTTTATTATCTATCCTATGTCGTGATACGAAATCTGAATTTTTTGGTAATCAATTAAAATGAGCACATACAAATATAGAACATTCATACGAGTATATGAACAGGGACGGAAGCAACAGAATGTTATGTTAATAGATATTTCTCTACAACTCACTGTAGGCCGCATCTTGAACATGCCGCATACAGCGATTCTGCATTTTAAACACGGTCCAATGTCTGTAGAGTTTCTCCAAAATATTGTGCCATAGCGAAGGAGTGATGCAACTATATCGTGATAGATGAGTGAGAGAGATACATCCCGATATGAGAATTTTTATAATAGCTAACTCAACTAATATTTTCATAGCTCGCATTAGAGGCGTGTGTGCATTACCGCTGGATATGCGAAAGTCTATAAGTTATTGGCTTGTTATGAGATAATGCGACTGCTCGTTTACTTTCTATGCTTTAAAAAAACAACGTCATCATAGGCAATCGGCTCTATAACATTGTATTTTATCGATGGATAAATTAAATAAATAGAAATACAATATAATGTTTCCGGACACAAAGTTTGTTTCAAAACGAAAGTTTATAGCTAGCCAAACTCATAAATATGAATGTTCGCTTCAAAGTATGTTTACTACACTTTATGCAGTAGAACGTAAAATGAATATATTTAATTCAAGCTCGTTGCAGTACTACCACTTCTGACTGGGGTTTAGGCTGTGTTTGGGAAGAAAAAATGTTTTTCGTCAGTCGATTGAGAAGTCAAATGTTTTCCTTGCAATAACCAGTCCAGCCTGGAGACAACCTCGCTGACTATTTGTCGTACTGATTGTAATAATGATCTCTGTAATAACAGAACCTTATCTGATTCGGGCCCAAGAATGGATTCAAATAAATCACAAAACCTTTATTTGTAATTTATATCTATTTTATTTATTTAACTATAGTAGTCTTAAACATATATTTTTATCTATTCTATCAGCTGAAGTATTTTATTGTATGTTTGAATGCGCTAACATCTTTTTGTGTATGATAGCTATATTCACTTATTAATGTTTGTAATCTGCAAACTTATTTGGGATTTTTGTCTGTGCTCAGACATGTCAATCCCCTCGTACATTTCTTGCGCTACCTTCATTTATATTTTTATATTATGGGGGATGAACGAGCAGTCTTATATATAACTACTAAGCCGATACGTTGTCCTCCTTTGCTCTCTCCTACCAAACCACACGAAAGGACCAAGGGACATGAGAAACGCTCTAGGCTATTGTTTTATTAAGATGATGCTACGATCAATAGAATAGACAAGACTTGACTAGAGTTTAGAGGTGAAACCACGGCGTACTGCCCGTATTGTATCTAAGAAAATATAGTCCAAGAAGTGTCAGTGCCACGAAGTGATATTTTTCAGGCCGCTGCACGGTTTTCGGATACGGAGTAAGAGACATAAAGAGCGAAGAAGTATCGGAGAGACTATTGGCAGCTGAGCTGAGGCTGGTGTCCTTAGACGAGTGCGTGGAGTCGCTGGGGCCTTACACTGCCCCTAAACACGACTCCGGCATGCTGTGCGCTGTTGGCGACGGAACCGACGCGTGTCAGGTCTTCTTTTTGATATATGTAATATATAGTGGCCACCCACCCGCGGGATCTATGGATGGGTAGTGTCCGACACGCACAGACTAAAAAACTGGCGTGTTACGACGTATCTTTATGTGACGGTCGGGGGAGCCTAATCGTATATTTCCGCGCGCGTGTATCTGGGCTGAGGCCATATTTTATTAAGGACATTTAAGTAAATATATTTAGTATAGGTAGCGCGTTGAGTTTCGAGCTCTGTGCTAAAGTGGTAGGCTATATTTTGCGCAACAATATAATCGCGTACAGCACTGATAATTGTTGAAATTAAGTATCATCAGCTTATCCAGTATCGGAACATGCCCCTACTCGCGTCACATCTTAAAAAGTGCTATACGCGGTCAAACAGTAACTTGTGAACACTCATGAGTCGTCAATGATGTAAATGTACAATGATTATATTCAACTTGTTTGATGCAACTTAAACTTAAACTTTAACTTGTGCCTACGAATCTGCTACGCTTGCGCTACAAAAGAGAGATACAAGCTACAAGCTACGAGCTACGAGCTATTTAATACGGCTGGAAAAATATTATGAACTTGTATGAGTCCGTTGTAATGTGGAGGCGGGGGCAACAGCGCCTCCGAAAAAAAATGAAGTTACTCGTATATGATTCATTTATAATGCCTGACGTCTTGGTTAAGGTGGCGGGGAGCCGCTGGATGCGAGTGGCTCCTTACCGTGACCTATGGTGTTCTATAATAATGGATGTCGTCCGGCTGATTATGATGATACCTGTTTTTTTATAAGAGCCGACATAATCATCATTAACAGCCCTTATCGGTCCACTGCTGGACATAGGCCTCTCCCAATAAACGCCAAGAGCCGACATACTATTTTATAATTCTGCGTTGGCAAAGCACAAAATATTATATATACTACTAAACAAATTCCCCAAAAGGCAGAGGCTGCCTGTCTGTACGAGAAGATGATGATCGATATTCTCAAAATCTACTGAACGATTTTTAATGCGGTTTTCATCCACGGATAGTGTGATTCTCGAGAAAGTGCATAGTTTATTAGGGCTCACGAGCGAAGCCGGGCGGATCACTAGTTGTTTTTTTTCATTTTGAATCTTACTTTATATGTGCCTATTAAAAATACTAAACAAAGCTACACATGTCATTATTATTAATATTATTAATAAAACCACATCAATCCAGCCCTAGCCAATAAGTATCATAATGTCACGGGCACCAGGCAACAACTGAGCCAATAGCGCGCCTATATGGACATCATTATCATTTATTTTTCATCCACAGCTTACCGCCTAGGCCTATATAAATAAGCGCTGAGATATCTGATCATAGATATACTACAGTGAAACCAGCTTGAAACGCGTCCATGTACGTCGAAAGAGAACGCATGTGTTCTACTATCTGGCTCTATTCTTTCACTGATTTCACTGTGCAATGCGCATGCGAGATTAAATAGACGAAAATAGTAACATATTCTTATCTTATATCTCTATAAATCAACACGGATAATATCTTACTATGGTTTACGTTTCTATTTATGTTATCTCTATGTATCTGGTATCTTGCAACTTCGATCTAATTAGTAGGAGTCAATAATCGATAGAAACTTCTTTTCCCCACAGGAGATTATAGTATCGTCATTTATCAGGCTCTTTCATTGAACGCCAACCGAACCATCTTCTATCATTCGCTTCCTTCCCGGGCCGACTACTGCACGGTGATCGTCTTTCAACCTTGTGAAAGTTCGACCAACAATTCGACTTCTAAACCGCGTCTACCCTAAAACCTTACTGGCATCTGTTGAACCACATCTCATTGATGACCTACGGGGCTGAAACGTGGCCACTAAGTTTAGGGACTTGTCTCTCTTATGAGGTCGCGAGCTTTATGTACTTAAGTCCATGGTGGCGGCCGGTGAGCTGAGTCCGTGCAAGGGATGTCCTGGGAGCGCATCCCGCCTCCCTGCGGATCGATGTAAGCCCCTCAAGCTCCTGAGTCTTGCGACGAACTTCCGTCTCAAAGAACTGCCGTAGTCGCCCCTCCTCATCATCCGCCATATCAGCGCCTACGCCCTGCTATCCTGAAGTGAAAAGCTTCTCCTTGTACGTGATATGATAGAATTTTCCATGTCCAATAGGCCTTGTAACGAAATCATACGCAAAGGATTAAGTTCTGCTGGAAAAATAGCTCGCTGACGCCACAATGGGCTGTTCAGGCACTCGCCCATAGTTTACAATATCTTTTACTATTCGCAGGGGGATTCAGGGGGGCCTCTCATATGCTCGGGCAGGCTGGAAGGCATTTGCAGCTACGGGCTCAGTTGCGGAGTACGCGGCGTTCCAGGCGTGTACATCAGCATCGCACCACATTTACAGTGGCTAAAACATATAATATACGACGGTAACTAGCATCAAATCTCGTTTTGATTATCGATAATAAGATATTCATGGCTACGCCACCAAGTGCCGTGGAACTATTCAGCGTCGCTAAGGAGATAAAGATATATATGGAGCTGACTGCCAACCTCCACTAGTTAGAGACTTAGAAGACCGAATACTAGTTGCCATATAGTGGGTCAATTCCGCTACAGTGTAAAATAGCTGTTTTATCCGGTTCCGTACAATGAGCATTCGCTAATCTCAAATAACTATCGGTATGCATCCTTCGTATCTGCGAACGATATATATGTCCCCATATTGACCACAATTTCAACGTCGCTAGACATGTCGTATAATGATGGTGCGATGAAGCCGCACTGGACATTTCCGTCAGCATAGAGCAGTAAAAAAATAAGCATTTCGTACTTTCATACTCCACACGAAACGCCACAACGCATCTATCCGTTTAAATTTCATTACGGTGTTAAGTTATATGGAGATATTCTCGCGCTGGCCCGCTTGCACTGGAAGATACAATGACACTGAGTCTACAATCCGCTGGTTACTAGTATGATCTCCGGTTATATAAGAGCTTGCTTGTTAACACGGGCGTAGAAACATTAGGCGCAATTGCTACATTGCAACCGAAACGGACCGGCACGACCAGGGAGGATACCTTGTTCACACAAATCGGTGTAAACTTATGAAAACACTGTCGCGTTTCTTGAGTATTGTGATAGTCGTTGTGGCCCATTGGAAGGACGGGGTTATCGAGTACATTATACCTGCAACATCTGGATGTACGAATATTGATGAGCGTTATTAGTCACAAAAAGAACATGTTCGTAAGCGACTTTTGAAAATAGACCCTAAAATGTTGACTTTCCGTTATTAATTTCTCATATATTTAATTTGTAAAATTTTAATGAGAAGTACCTATTACCTTCAATATATTCACTATTGATCTTTGTGTCAGGTTAACATGCAGCTCACAGATATATTTATCCTGTCGCGTGAATGAATTGTAAATGTCGTTTTCTATTGCTTTTAAAATATTTAACTAGATCACGTTTTCCCAAGTTTGGGTTCAGAAACCCCTAGAGCTTTGCCAATTCATCGAAGGGGCTAGAAGTGAAATAAGTGTTTTAATGTAGATTTTTGTACATACGGTTTATACCTAAGACCTAATATACATTATAAATACTTTTTTTCAAGTTTCCTCCTCAATTTATTAGTAATGTTTTATGAAGTAATGTTTTATAATCTATTTAACACTTGAAAGACTAAGGGATTTATATCTATCACGAGATAAATTATCTTTTCGTAGATACTAAAACGAACCCCTAGTTGGAGCACGTAATTTTGTACTTTTTCGATAAAATTTGGATGGATGGCTCGAAGAATAAAAGATAAATGATTAATTACTCATTTAAAAGAGGTGAGAACGATAAAGAATTGCTGTTTCATTCACTTATACCTAGTCTTACATGGACATTTTGTTTGTTAAAATGTTGCTCAATTGTAAAAATTTACTCACCCGTAAACTTTTTTTTCTCTTATCGATAGCAGCACGCACTCTTCTCATGGGAGAATTCTTCACTGCCAATCGTATGGATTATTTTAGTTACTCCAGATTATCATGGCGTTTATAGCAAGCTGTTCTCTGAAACTCACCAAAAAAAATAATCCGGCGAAATAAGTTCAGGACTAGATGAAGGGTAATCTTCAGCTCTAATCAAATCCGGAACGCTCGTTTTAACCAAGATTTGTTGGATCGAGTCTTGCCAGAAGGACCACACTTGTTTATTAGATATGGTGTTATCATGTGTTTTGCACGGAAACATGTTATTTGTGACGTAGTAGTTCTCTAGTAAAAAATCAGCCAAAAGTTTTTGGCCATGTGGGCTCCTTCTACCATGTGGATATTCCCCAATGTTCCTTGTTTCATTTAAGTGAGCTTTCTCTGTTGTTTCATTAAAGTATCCGATAATAATATTGTTTTTGGAATGGACAAATTCCAAGGCAGACTGTATAGTTGTATAAAAACTATCCATATCTTCGCTTATGTATTCTTCTGAGGAAGCATATATTTGGATAAATGAACAATTTTACCACTAATCATCTTTAATTTATCAGTAAAAATATGACCAGTGCGTCTCTTATAGGCTACACGTCCTAAACGCGACATGGTTCTAGGGTACCATCTTCATTTCCCGAGATAAAATCTTTTGCATGCGGACAGGATTTCTTCGAACTCTTACCCTTACTGCTTTGACCACCTTTTTCGTACGAACACTACATGGACGGCCAGATCTTCCTGTGCCACAAACAGAGGAAGTCTCATTGTATCTATTAATAGTTCGGTACACAATCATTTGACTAATACCAAGTGTGTGGAGAGATTTAAAAATTGCACTTGGCTTCATACCTACGTTGTGTAATGTGATTACATTTTTCAACAGCGTTTCCGTTTTCTTTATCGCAAA
>JAFELO010000372.1:332907-384475 GCA_017140195.1 Eumaeus atala | reverse complement strand
TCACTAAGATTTAATTAAAATAATATAATACTTACAGTGTACTCTTTTAGTGGCAGAAACAGCAATTTAACAGCAGATTATGAAAAGGAATAAAAATAATAGTGATAATTGATTTACTAACATGTACAGTTAACATAATATGTACTTGTTATTACCTGTGATAGTATAAGGATAGTAATTCCATGCTTTTTCCGTTACATAAAATATCTTTGGTATTACACTTTGAATCCAATAAGGTAAATGACTGAAAAGAAATTAATTACTCAACATGATATAGCTGTAATGATAATATATTATAAAATTGTTATTTCTCAGTTTTTACCTGGATAAATGAATTCTTTTTTCAGTGAATTGTCCAACACCGTTTACTTCGTCTTTTACTTGCTCGTTTGCCACCACCTCCACTCCTTCACCATCGCCTGATTGCTCAAAGCTATGGCGAGCTATCATATACAATTGCCCTATACGATACTGAAACGAATGTTTTTCATAAAATAAAATATTTTATAGGTCTTGTATAGAAAGGAAGAATTATTGATAGAATCATTATTCTTGCTTACTTCTTCGACGCTCATTGGCATGCAAATTCTGTACTCCTTTGTGAGAACCATTTTCTAAGAATTATTTTGATTATAAACGGAATAAAAACAAATGTAAATTGCCTTTAGGACAATTTTTTGCTACTTCAGTTATCTTAAACCTAGATTCTTCTCCTTGTTTATAAGTCGATTGACATTTGACATCTGTCATGTGACAATTGCTGTTGTTAGTCGTAAGATTCGTGGATTTCGCTCGTTACGACGTTGGTTGAGACATGCGTTTCGGATAGATTCTTGTTTATTTACGCAAAGTCGTAGTCGTCGTTGTGATTAGTGAAAAATACTAATTTTGTGTCTTGTGCTGTTATAACTGGTGATTATTGGTAAAGCACATAGAATAACTATTTGTTGTGATGTCCAATAAAGCGCCCCCGGACGGGGGCGGTGGTGACAGAGACGAGTTTCTGACTTCACTAGAAGCGGTGTCTCCTCAGACAGATCAGATGGACTCCGATATCATATCCACCCCTTCTTTAAAAAGATCCGCTCTGAATTCAATTGCAGACATTGTAAATAAAAAATCTAATAGTCCCTCGGACTCCATTCAGAACATTCACTTTAACGCATTTCGAGGGAGATTCGCCGTTGACGTACCTAAGAGAATGTACTGGTCTCTACATCGTCCACGACTCACGTAAGGAAGCGGACCCTTCAGCGGGTCTTTCTATAAGAATGCTTGAGTTGGCCCAATCAATACACCAGCTCAAGGTTGCGGGAGCTGTCAATGAAGGCATCAAGCCTCTAGGTCGGAACGAAATCTCCATACAGTTTAAAATAGCTGCTGATGCTGCTAATTCATTCCTTACTAGTAATTGCTTTTAAATAATATCCGACCCAAATTCCGAAATTTCATATCACTCGTATGGGGTTTTAAGGGGTATTCCCACTGATTGGACCCTAGAGGAACTTATACAGGGCCTCACATATGCACGGATAGTTGGATCTATTATTAAGGCTGGACGACTTAAAAGAAAAATAATAAAGGATGGTGTAAGTAACTGGACCCAACATCCTCATTAGTCGTAACATTCCAAGGATAGGTGCTACCAGATAAAGTTTATTGTTTCCACTCATCAATAGAGGTGAAAACATATCAGTTACAACTATTCAATGCCGTAATTGCTGCCGTTTGGACACGTTTCCGTACAATGCCGTTCAGCTCCTAGGTGCTTTAAGTGTTCTCAGAACCATTTAGGATCCTTTTGTACCTGAAGATTCTTCTACTTGCCTCCTATGCCTTGGAAGACATAATACAACAGATAGTAGCTGTCCCGAACATTCTAGACAAAAAACTAAAGCAGTTTACGTCTGATGAAAATATTAGCTTCCTCGAAGCTAAAAAAGTTAGAACTATGTTTTCCAGCCCCCCCCCCCCCCAACAGTAAGAGTATACGCCACAAAAAAGTGAAGTTATCTTTCTCATAAATAAATATCAGCCCTAATATGTCTTTGTAATTATGGAGACATGGTTGAGCCCTAGTTCTGTTTTTATTATTATACCGTATTATTACCGGCATATGCATGTTTTCGTGATGACAGACATGATGGTAGAGCTGGAACAGCTCTTTTTATTAAGCATTCCCTACCGTTCTCCCAGATTTCTATTCCTCAGCACAGTAGTCATTTTCAGATAGTTACCGCTAAAGTCTCAAATCTTTCCTTTCTATCTATATATATCCCTCATCCCTCCATAGGTACAATTTCGGAATTAAAATCTCTCACTTCATCTCTTTGTTTTGGAGAAGTCGTTGTCTCTGGAAACTTTAATTGCCATAGCTCTAATTCTTCGATGATCTAAACATCTGCTCGACCAATGATAGGTCTGCTACTCGCAGGACATCTTCTCTCCAAGGCAAAAGCTGCGTAGACCTAACGCTAGCCTCTCCAAGGTTGCCATCTTCCTTGTCATGGAAAGATCTTCCCTTCTCCTATGGCAGTGATCATTTTTCCCAATTCTAACATCTCTTAACCTGCTCTCCACCCCTTCTTCCCTTGGCCCACTTCCACTTCTAAAATGTAACATTAAATTAGCTGACTGGAATAAATTTTCCATAACATTAGACAACTTATTACATTCCACTCCCCATCTTAAAACCAGTACACTCCTTTCCTATTATGACTAATTATATCTTACATTATAGTTGCAACAGATGAATCAATCCCATTAAAAAACTCTGCATGTAACATAATCCCATCTCCCCCTGGTAGCACTTTGAGTGCACTGAGCAAATACGTTAACGAAATTCAGCTGACTCAAACTTTAATTCTAACCTTTCTTCCACAGAACATTTTTTAAATTTATGAAAAGGTTACTGCTAGATCAAAAGGACTTTAAAAAAAACAGATTGGCTGGCGTAAATACTGCGAATCTATATCCCCATGTACTCCTCCTATCAGTGATTTGAAAAAACGTCAATAGGTTTATCCTCGCTCCAGTATTTCTACAGTAACATAATTGACTCTTGGCTTCTCGGATTTTTAAACAACCTTACTCCTCCCTTGGTCGCAACACTAGATACATTTCTCTCCCTCTGTTCGTGCTTCTAATAATTCAATGGATTCTCCATTTTCCTTCTTCGGACTTATGAGTGCACTGGATGGTTTAAAAGATCCTGCCCCAGAGATTGATGGAGTCCCTTATTCTTTTATCGACAAATCTTCTATCACTACCAAAAATATCTTCTTAATATGTTAAACTATATCTATATGACTCTGGCATTATTCCCCTCTCTTGGAAAACACAAATTATAATCTCGATTTTAAAACCGGTTAAGGATCCGTCGAACCCTAGATCATATAGGTCAATCGCCCTCTCCGTAGAGGAGAGGGCGATTGATTATACATATATGATAGATCATATAGGTCAATCGCCCTCTCCGTAGAGGAGAGGGCGATTGACCTATATGATCTAGGGTTCGACGATCATCTACGATTAATACCCTACAGCTTGAGAGTCTAGATCCTGTGCTTCATCTTAGGCGGCAATTCCTATGTGGCAGGTTTTGTATTAATATAAGTCAATATTCTGATTATGCACTACATAATAAACTTCAGGACCTTGCACAACTATTCACCAATTCCTCATATTCGTTCCATAAAGAACCCCCTTTTGGTTTCAAGTATTAACGAAATTCAGGAGCTCCCCTTCCCTGTTGATAATACCCCCGTATCTCCTCTTTATGTAAACCCATTTCAATCTCTGATATTCCAACCCAAGTGATCCTAGACTTTGGAATTCAAAAAAGTTGTCCTAATGCTAACAGTCTATATCATACAATTTTAAATAAATACTGGCAAAATTGGAACACAATATATACAGATGCATCTAAAACTGATGAAAACATTTATGTTGGATCCGCTGTTTGCATTTGTTTGTTCCAAATTATTCTTAATTTTAGATCTCCCCATATTTATATTGTATATACAGGTGAAGTTATAGCCATATTAGAAGCGGTTTTGTATGTTAAATCACATCATATTAACAAATCAATAATCGTTACCGACTGTCTGAGCTCTGCAAGATGTCCTAAATCCTTCCGTACAAAAAATAATTTAAGGCTTATATACCAAATTAAGGAGGGTTGATATGATTGCTATCTTTTAAATATTATCGCCTCTGTGGTGTAACGGTGCGTGTGTCGCCTGTTAAGACCTTTAGCCGCGTGGGTTCGAACCCCAGGTCGGGCAACTATTGTTAAATGTTTTTCAGATTATTCTAAGCATACATTACATTGTCCGGGATTGGAATGTGCCCGAAGTGGCCATAGCATTGCCACCTATGACATGGGCCTCAGAAACTTGGCTAATCGTGGGCGTTCTAGTATATCTATTGGATTTACGAGTTGTGGATGTACTAGCACACCTCTGCCTACCTCTTCGGGGATAATAAACGTGAAGGTACTTTTTTTATATTTAGGTTGCTTTGACCTGGATACCTGACCCTCAAGGCGTTGCTGGTAATGAGAATATTGATGTAACGGTGCGGATGTCGCCTGTTAAGTCCTTTAGCTGCGTGGGTTCGATCCCCAGGTCGGGCAACTATTGTTAAATGTTTTTCAGATTATTCTAAGCATACATTACATTGTCCGGGATTGGAATGTGCCCGAAGTGGCCATAGCATTGCCACCTATGACATGGGCCTCAGAAACTTGGCTAATCGTGGGCGTTCTAGTATATCTAATGGACTTACGAGTTGTGGATGTACTAGCACACCTCTGCCTACCTCTTCGGGGATAATAAACGTGATGGTACTATTTATATTTAGGTTGCTTTGACCGGATACCTAGCCCTAAAGGCATTGCTGGTAATGAGAATATTGCCATTGCATTGGGAGTAAGTTCTTATAATAAAATATGTACCAGAGATATTAACTGTACAGTCCGTCTAGAAATGTTCAAATCCTGGGACCAACTCTGGCAAGGAACATATTTAATTTCAGGCAAATGGCACTGACAGTTGCAACGACATACCAAGAAAACCTTGGTTTTTTTAAGTATAAAAACATCCCAAAAGAATCACATCGGTCAACTCTCACCTAAGATTAGGACACAATTGTCTATCAAAGGTGGACCCGGAGGTACAGTAGCACTGCTACGCCCCAGCGGTGGACCTCCCCACCGAGGTGGGTATTATGGCAAGGCAGACTGCCTGTTCCGTGCTCAATTTGAGCGCATGGATAACAGAGGCCCCTATGAGGTGAAGGAGCTGCTCTGCATGCCAGGGATAGTCCTGGTCGTTCCTGGCCCAACACTGGCGAGCTCGGAGAGTTATCGCTGAGATCGTCATAAAATAACTCAGGCAAGTGATTAGGGAGGAGCTCACTCGTCTACTCAGGGACCCCAGGATATGGCCGCACACTACCACATCTCAGTCAACACCGCACATATACAGCCAAACGGGAACTAGTGATTTACCGTAACCAACTGCGGATCATCTACTGAAACCCCGACGGCATTCGGGGTAAAACGCACGACCTCAGACAGCCCGCCCATGTGTATGACATTCATGTCAACCTGTTGGGAGAGACGTGGCTCATTATTGAAAGGGATCATTCCTGTCCTCGCAGCACGCGCGACCTACTATCACTATTATCGACTATCGACGCTTGGAACTAATATCCCGTGTCCCACCAAGCGGAGAAGGATCCTCGGCTCCGGCAATAAGACATCATACCACACTACCCACCACACCAGTAGGGCAGTAGGCCTCGGTAGGGACCGACGCGGGGTAGTGACCCCACCGTCAGGCCATATGGCCTATGCACCTAGGTGCACAACCCACTCCCACCAGTGGGTTGCCCCAGGGGATAGGATAGGGAGGGGATAGCTGCCCCTCGCGCGCAGGCTCTTTTTAAAAGTAAGTCAGCGCAGATGACCCACATGTATGTAGAATTGAGAGTTCACTTCTCTATGTCTATGCGTATGTGAGATAAGATAGTAGTGCATTCTCATCTTCCATTATTTCTTTAAACCAATTAATGCCTCGGCTTTCCTTCTCTATCTTTATTATATATATTCTTTTCTCTGCCACATGATGTATGCTTATCTAAAATATTGATAAATCAAAGGTAGTGCTCATAAAATACTACATTTGCATTTTCATTTATGAATAAATAAATATTTGTCTATTATGCACCAAAAATAAGGTGTTTCAAGCTATAATGTGTCCAAATAAAACATAATAGACAAACTTATTGCTTATGTATTTTATTGGCATGATGAGTGAGTTCAGTAGATAACTATGTAATGTTGATTGTAAATGTTAAGCTTATTTATGGCATAGTCAGGCAAATGAACAGTTGAAGGAGCTACTTCATCTACTTCCAACAACCATTAACATCCCCATAGTTAATGGTTATGTTCCCTTCCTTCACTTCATGCCCCCCAATGAGACAGAGCCAATGTAACTGATGCTAATAAACTATTCAATTTCAAATTATTATCCTATGTGTATCTTCTTCTACTTGGTTGTTTGGCCTGCTGGAGTGATCGTGGCCCAGGATTGTCTGATTTTTACTGATTATTGTATATTAAATATTAATTTGAAGTACATATGAATAAATAAAGATTTTTTCAGATATTAGTGTACATTGGAGTATCTTAAGAAGTATTTTATCCCACTTGCCCTTTGCAATTATCTTTTATGGTAAAAAAGTCAACAAATACATAAAACAATAAATAATACAACTTTATTAATCAATCATAATGATAGCTATAATAATATAAGACTATTTTGAATAATAGCTCTATGTAATAATGATTTAATAAACATAAATTGAGGCTAACTCATCATAATCATATGTCTTTTGTAAAACCAAATCTACAAGTGATACCCCTGTAATGTTGTGTATACCAGTGTTAATTGGTAAGGCTGTTAATTCAATAACAGTGCCGTTTCCTGGTTCCAAACAGCCTAATTTTCTATTAGATATACCACACCATAATATGCTTGAACTTGGAAGCGAGTGGAGTTTTAAAATAAGATCCAGTTTTCTGTCTGTGGCATTCACTATTTTACACTTAAAACTAAAAGGTTCATCTACACCAACATTATCTGGTAAGTTTTCATAGGTAACTCTGATATCTCCATAATCAGGAGTCATTCTTTGTAGTTGACTTGTCTGTAGTCGGCCTTTCTCACCCAAATTAGACCTCCACACAATGTCAAATTTACCAATATTCTTAGCTGCAGCCATGAGTTTTATATCCTTGGAAATTGAATCTTTAGGACTTAAACAGTATAAGTATTGACAACTTTCTTGAGGCTGTAATAACGTAACATCACCAAAAACAGATGAGCCATCTTCAATTTCATTTAATGACTTAACAGAAAATTGCTGACTGCCTTCCAGTGTAACTTGTTCAAGTATGATTGGTCCTGATGTTATATTTTGAACTTGTGCTTCTAAAAACACATCATCAGATTCTACATTGCAAAATTTTGTTTTTACATCCAATGGTTTCATAACTTCAAATTTGAAAAATTTTCTAAATGAGACCAATGTGTTATAATTGGACATGTAGGTTACTTCACAAACCAAAATATGTGTTCCTAAATCTTTGACTTCGTGATGTATTACATCACTCAGAGTTTCATCTAAGTCTAGCATAACGGGTGTATTACTTTGGGTTGATAAAGGCACTCTTTGCAAGCTTGTTTGTAAGTCTGCCTTTATTGAAACACTTTGAACAGGATGGTTGGTCTCATTATGCACACAAACATAACAAGAAAAGGTTTCCCCAAGGTAGATGTTACCAAAACTTTGGGGTAATAAAAGAAATTGACCCGCTGCAAGAGTTTCCATCTGTACTACGGCTGTGGCATCATCTTTCAAAAAGTTATTTAGAATGTTACCCGGTAAATCCTTAAAGTCGCAAGTGACAATCTTTGGACTAACCAATGCAGGTTTGGTTAATCTCATTACTTTAAGTGCCACCAAATGTTCAACGAGATCCTTATTATCCATTTTTATCGACTTTGTTTAAAACTACAACCAGTAACTAACTTTATAAATACACTCCGCTCTTTCTAATAATGTTGTTTTTTTACAATTTCAAAGTTTATCACTGTTTAGGTATTACTGACTTCCTTCAGTAATATAACATTTTGAAACAAAGAAACACAAAATTTACTCTAATGAAACTGGAAGTGCGATCAGGATTCTGGGAAGTATAAAATAAATAATATCAGAGTATTACTATATAGTTTGTCAATTCTCAAATGTCATTCACCGTTGTCAATTTGTATTGATTTGTTTGTTGTAAGATTCGTACTTACGTACGGGCTAAACTCGTATAACCATACCGCCTCGTCCTTATTAGTTTGCTATTCTTTACTTCGCCATTTTTTTTTAGTTTCTCAAATTGGCAATTCAATCAATTTGTATTGATTAATATTTGATGTTTTTTTTTACCCTAAGACATGACTCTGATATTTGCAATCAGAAGTATTATTCGGAACATTGTAAAAATTACTACACTTAATAGGAAAAGGAAATATGTACCTTTAATAATGAATAAAATATTACAATACAAATGACATGTCAATTTTTGGTTATATAAGTATTACTGTATAGTTCCTTTGAATATTAATTCATTAAATAATGATATTGTCAATTTTTCATTGCTTTTTCTACCTGAATCAACTGGTCTATACCTGTTCTTCATTGTTCGATCAAAAATTTTTATTTTTATTATTTTAAATTTTTCTTTTTTCCTAAGTTAGTTAATGTTTTTTGTTTCAATCATTAATTTATACTTGCAAATCAATGGTTTCAATCAACTGTTCTTCATCATTCAAAAAAATTGTTTCTATAAGAAGTTTACTTTAAAATAAAACATAAATTGTCGACTGCAAATTAATATTTCTTTTTTTTTTCTGGCTCAATCAACTTAGAATAACGATGTCGATAAATAACATATTGTTAATACTTTTTTAATATTATTACCTACTATTTATAATTATTAAAGACTTTGTTCTATGTACATCTTGGTTTATCTGTAATTACAAAGAATTTTAAAATTGAAATAAATAAATCATTTTCACGGGGAATGTTAATTGAATTATTTATAAAATGGCATTTTAGGATTAAAATTGGGTCATAATAACCTAGTACGGTATTATTTTTAGGTTGATTCTTATACAATCTACTATTATTGTCTCCACATGTTACTTATTTATAGAGCGGGGAAAATTGAATTTTGAAGTTCTGACAGTCTGTGCCTGTCACAAAAAAGTTAGAAACTCACAAAAAGACATTTTAAAAGTGACAAACACGAAAGACGAAACTACAAAAATTCTAGAATTTTTATTATAGTATTTTAATTTTTTCTAAAGTAATTAAGTTAATGTGGTGAACCTCAGCCTTTTTACCTTCTAACACATAGAAAATCTCTTTATGTTTTCTATAATCCCGTAATGTAACGTGAGCAAGTGTATGTAATTGGCTAAAACTGATGTGGCCCAATCGAACATGAGTACAGTGTCAAATATGTTTATCAGTTGATTTGGCGATTTTACTCACTGCACAATAACACTTTGCTTCAAAATGGCATATCAAACACTTCTCCAAGAATATATGTTAATACCACCAGTGACTAGGGTGTATACAACCGCTTGTGTTATCACCACTTTGGCAGTGGTAAGAAAACAACAAAATTTTGGTTCTATTACTTTAGATATGATGTTCAAATACTTATACACATAACATTTAATATATATATTTAAAATAATTTTCTTTTTCAGCAACTTGATTTGGTATCTCCGTTTACACTCTATTTCAATCCTATATTAATATTGACAAGGTTTCAAATATGGAGAGCCTTAACCACATTCCTCTTTTTTGGGAACTTAGGATTTAATTTTTTCTTTAACATTATATTTACGTATAGGTATTGTCGGATGTTGGAAGAAGGTTCCTTTAGAGGTAGAACTGCAGATTTTGTGGTTATGTTTATTTTTGGTGGTGTACTAATGATTGTATCCTTTTTTTAAAAATATGGGTACATTAGTCAATCATTCAACATTATCATATTTTATATAAATTTTAACTAACATGCGGAATAGTTATATTTTTCATTTGGGAAAAATAGCAGTAATGGCTTACTGGACAGTAAGGCTACTACAATTTACGAAATTAGCACAAGTTTATCTAGCAGATTATGTGGAGAATCCTGTACTGTACCAATATACAAGGGTGGATTGAAAAGTACTCGGCATAACATAGATCCATTCATTTCTATAAACCAAATCTACCCACATTATTTAGTTCAGTTCAGAATAGCTAATTGTGTGAAGTTTGAAACGTCTGCGATAATTAGTTGTGATTTTATAATTTTTTAAATTAGTTTCTGCAAATGGAGCAAATCAAGCAGCATGCTGTAATTTGTACATGTCATAAGAATAATAAGAAGGGGCTATTAGCAAAAGCCATCCATCATGATATTGCAAGTTCTTTAGGAGATTCTGCTCTTTCTTATTCGTCCATCAGAAAATGGATAGCAGAATCCAAGCATGGAAATCCTGGATACTGGAAAGCCTTCAACATCCACTACTGACGAAATATCAAAAAGTATTTGATTTAATTATGGAAGACCGATAGATAAAAATTAGAGATATAATAAATATATAATGAACTCAAAACATCATAGTCAACAAATTGGGTTTCCACAAGGTGTCTGCGAGGACACTATTGACTATTTCATGTGAATATTTGGAGTAATTTGAAGCCGATGCAGATGATTTTTTGAATTGGTTCGTTACAATGGAGGAAACATAGGTTCACTACTGGACACCAGAAACAAAACAACAATCAAAACAGTGAAGGAGACCTGGTTCACGACCCCCTTGTAATCCACAATTGTGGCATTGAACCATTACCACCTTATGATCTGGCACTTTTTTCTGTTTCCTAACCTAAAAAAACACTTGGGAGGTCAAAAAAAAAGACAAACAAGATCAAAACAGCAGTAGGCTAAGATTTTGACTCTAAGGAAGAATTTTTTTTTTCAATGGTTTAAATGCTTCAAATGGAAGATGACAAAAGTACATCAAGCTTGATGGTGATTTTATTGAAAAATAAAAATATAACTGTTTTAGTATATGTTTATTTTCTTGGTATACTTTTCAATCCACCCTTGTAGTATTATAATATTAGTTTCTAATTGCAGTATCATTTTAATTTAAGTGCCTTTAAAAATTTGTATGATAGTAAACAATTTCTTACATATATTTTCAGATATGTGCTTTCTTTGTTAATTTATTATTTTTAGGTCAAGCTTTTACAGTTATGATTGTATATATTTGGTCTAGGCGCAATGTATTTGTACGAATGAATTTCTTTGGACTCATGAACTTCCAGGTATGTAGATATTCAATCACGAAAAACATTAATTAGAAGATGGATTATTTTTTAAGGTGGCAACTTTGTGTCTTCTAATTAATAAAAATTTTATTTTTCATTAATTTGTTCAAAATACATGTCACTTCCTATCTATAGGAGAAATGTATGAAGTATATAAATAATAATAATATGTGAGTTATATGGAAGTATAAAGTCGTTTTTCATTCAATTGGACAAACAAGCCACCAAAGCCTTGATGACTTCTCACACCCATAGACATCCACATAATTGTTATGTTGATGTTCTGATCATGAAGGATGCATAGGTGCTGGCTGCATTGTACCTATGCATCCTTCATGATCAGAACCAGCTGAGGTTATAATTACATTTTATTTACATACTGTATTAACTGTTATTTGGTTTCACATACATATGTTTCAGTTCCTAGAAATATATTAGACTAGGAAGTTAAAATGTATTTGACAATCAAATTCAAATTTTATAAAAATCGGTCATATCAATTAGGTGCAGTTTCATTACAGATACTGAGTGTGTGTTATTACATTTTCACGGGGATAGTTTACGCATAATTGTTTCTATGACTTTGACTCTTTTTAGTATCTAAACTACATGTAATAATAGATTTATTTAATAGTCTAAAACATTCATAAAGAATGAATGTTTTAGAATTAAATTGGACATTTTCTTACATAACATAATCTAAGATGCAAACTTTCACATAGTCCAAGATATCTTAAACTGTCACAAAAATCTGTCAACTTTAGCAACACACTGTTCATCTGCATTAACATCCTTTTAATCTTTTCCAGGCACCCTATTTGCCTTGGGTATTACTTGGTTTTTCAGTCTTACTTGGCAATGCAATATCTGTAGACTTAGTTGGGATGGCTATTGGTCACATATATTTCTTCCTAGAGGATGTTCTTCCAAGGCAAAGAGGAGGGCAAAAATTTTTAAAGACACCAAAATTTCTGTAAGTATTTATGGAGGTTAAATTTATTTTGAATGTTACAATTAAGATGATGATGTGCTCTGCTAAGTTTGTGTGTTAGGCGTGTCCTCACAGCACTAGCAGAGGAAAGTAAAAATTCGTGACTCCATTGTTGCGGCCCTCTATTTGCGTCCGCGGCAGCACACGTACATGCTCTAACCGAGCAGCGTCACGGGGCAATTACCTCCAGAGGATGCGCGTTCTGTGTGGATGCATCCACCTACTTTTAATATTTTACATTAGTGTCACGTTAAGGGAATACTTAATGGGCCTGCCATAATGTACGCCAAAAATAACAGATCTAGCTTCAAATTTGGACTGAGATATTTCATATTTTTTAAAATTTTCTGATAGATACTGAGCTTCGCAAGGTCAACCCGTTGATGAAATGTTAGTATGGGTTGATCACAATGTATCAGTTATTCCAACAAAATATTTACATACACATTACATTTCATAACTGTAATGTGTATTTTAACTGCCTCGTAGTCTAATGGTAAGCATGTTTAGCCACAGGTGTGAGGTCCCGGGTTCAAAATCGGACCATACAATAAGTGCTATTAGGATTTCTCAAATACCAATAACTGTCCGGAGTTAGGAAGTTGGCGGTGTTACACCCCCATGCCTCGGAGAGCATGTTAAGCCGTTGGTCCTGCGCCTGATTTTACTCCGGTTGTGTCGGATTGCCGTCCCATCGGAAATAGAAGAATGACGGAATATAGAATGCACTTGTGCACCTATATGTCCCGCGCAGATGGCACTTCTCAATGGAGATGGCCGCTGTACCCGAAATTCGGCTAGGGCGACATTGTTATTAGACTTCGCAGTTCAAATGGTGGTTATGTGTTTAACAGTATTATGTAAGTAGTACAGTAATAATACATAAGTGTGTATGTTGTTAGTTTTGTAATGACTTGAGTAAGTTTGCAGTAATTAAATGGTAACACAATATGGGCTTGGTGTACCTTTTTTTTTTGTTGACGATGGGGAATGCATTTACGCATGATACCTGGGAGCCCGGGTAGACCCCCAGACCTATGTTGGACTCGGCCATTGGGTAGCAATACCAACTAAACCCCTACGGGAGCCTTGAGCCGCTATTAATAGAGGATCCCGGATCTGCAGGCAACAGGACCCCTCCAGCCACAGGCTGGCCTCGGCGACAAGGCCAGACTTCACCTCCTCGGAGATTGTCCGGCTACTCTATGACAGTCCCCACGACGCCGTGTCTTTGGAAGTGGACCGGGTACCCATCCCGGCCCGACACGGAACACAGGGGCACTACTGAAGGCGCTGCAGATAGCGCCTCTTTCGTACCCCCGTTCGTCGTCGGCGGGGAGAGGCCGCGTCGGCAGCCTCCTCTCTCTCCCGCTCGTCGACTTCCTTCTGGGACATGACGGTCTCGCAGAAGGAAGCCATCGCCTGTTAGGACTCGTCGCTGCCATGCTCGGCGCGCCATTCCTCGACGCGGACTGGCGCTGCCATTCCGCGTCGATGATGCTCGACTTTGACAAGTCCCCTCCGATAACTGATGTCAGATCGTGACGCAGCGCCGCCCATCTCGGGCACAACTCGAGGGTGTGCTGGGCCGAGTCCACCGCCGCGTCACAATCGAGACAGCAAATCGTCGGCTCCCTGTGGGCCGTCCTACACAGATACTCACCGAAACAACCATGCCTAGTGAGCACCTGGGTCAATCTCGTAAGATCTCGTTATGTCTCGTCTCCTATCCGAGACATAGGAACAGCTCTCGGCAAGAACCTCCGCCACGAGCTCCCACGGGGGATCGCCGGCTAGGGCTGTCGCTGCAGCCCACGATACCGTACGGTACCCCCGGATCGACCTCGGGCTGGGTGTACCTAAGAGTGTTAAGATTAACACAATATTTATCTGTGCATTGAAAAAAAAAACCTTCACTGTTCATTCATTTTATTTAACTTCAATACAAGTAGCCTAATTATTGATGAGGTAAACTCGTTACTTTGTCGAAGCTTTCGATACGTGTAATGTGTAGATACGATATGCAGATCACACTTTACAGTCTCTCTACAGGTCGTAGACAATATATTAAATATGTAAATTATTTTCAGCAAAAAGATTTTTGACCCGTTACCAGACGAACCAGTTTATGAACCGATGCCAGAATTAGCGAATGTCAGGCCGGGAGGCTTCGATTGGCGTCGCCGAAATCCGTTTAATGAAAATGATGACAATAGATAAGAAAAGTTTGGTGTATCGTGTGACCCTAAACATAAAACCAAAATATTTTCATTTGAAAAATTTATTAATATAAAAACGCAAACAAAGGATGGTATTTTGTATGGAAATAAACGTTAAGCATTTTAGTGTTTAGAAAATATCTTATTTGTGTATCTAACTAGATGTGACCCGCAGTTTCAGTCACGTATATAAAAGAAAACTTGATGTTTCGAAGCATGATTACTACGGAGCCAACCTTTAGGCGTAAATTGTGCGGTGGTAAGCCAGGCACGTCCAAAGAGTTTAAAAATTCAATTGGATAGTTGGTGGCTTCATCTTCATTTGTGACGCAGTCAATAGATTTGAATGAATGCATTGTTCCAATGATCTTATTTTGAATTATGTAGTTCAGGTCATCTACATCTTTATTCTTAGCCGCTAAAATTGCTCGCTCACTCAACCATTCATTATTTTTGTAGTTAGAAATAATATTTGGAAATACATTGTTGATAAGTTCGTCTTTTGATGAGACAAAATTACAGAAATTATTTGGAAATGATATTAATCCGCTCGATTCATCGACAGGTACTTGACCATTACCGATAGTCAGCAATTGCTCCGAGAAATCTTCAGCAGATGTATCATTAAGCAATGTAACTCTCATGTTTGTTGTCAGCTGCAGTTTCTTCACATAGCGCCATAGATTTGACGATTTGAGGCAAGCGTTTATTTCATCGGCAGCCGTAGATCTTTGAATTACTGGCAGTATTTGGCGGAAATCGCCAGACAGTAAAATCATTGCTCCTCCAAAACATCTCGAGTCATTGCGTAAATCTTTTAATGTTCGGTTAGGTGCTTCTAATGCACGTTTATGCGCCATTGTGCATTCGCCCCAGATGATGATTTTCGATGCCGCTAAAACTTTGGCCATTGCTGAGTGTTTTGCAATATTACACGTTGGTTCTTCAATAGTTTGAAGATTTAACGGTAATTTGAATGCTGAATGAGCCGTACGGCATCCTTCTAACAATGTGGCTGCTATTCCAGAAGAAGCAACTGCAACCGCTATGTTGGATCTCGCCCGAACAGTTGCTAAAACTAGTGACATAAGGAATGTCTTGCCAGTTCCACCAGGGACATCTAGGAAATATAAACCACCATTTTCATCAGAGATTGCCTTCATTAAAGTAGCATAAACTTCCTTTTGTTGGTAATTCAAAAGGGGTACATTCCTTTGAACTACTAAATCTACTTCCTGGTGATCATATTCACGTTCCCGTTCTCGATTATATGCGTCATTCATTTCACGATTTGGCGCTGGCATTCCTAACCTGATTAATAAATTACCGCACATGAGGTAACACATATCTTCGATCAAGAGTAAAGCACGATTATGTATCTCCTCATTCATCTCAATATCGTGATTTCTGGAACTGACACGACTTTGATGTAAAATATCTTCTTCATACTATCTTTGTATTTGTGCCACAGGTTACACAGGTTTGATGGAAAACATGTCGAAATTATGATAGCGAATAATGTGCGTATCTGACTTGGATATGCAGAGATAGTGGCTTCAGCGATTGTCGTATCCCAATGGGTATCGTTTTCTAATAAGTTCAATTCTTCACATGCAGCACGATATGTTGGGAATATTACACCATTAACAGTTCGTAGTGTCTCAAATGAAGTTGGAACACGCACATTTACCAGCAACAACCGCAAGTAGAAACATTCATCATTCTTTGGATGAACTGTATACATACGACCAAGAGCATCAGTAGAACGCACATCTGGATACCCAGGAACCGCATCACCTTGCTTCTGTCTTAGAAAATTCTTGGATGAAGCATTCCAATTATAATAACGTGGCATCTCCGAGTAAAGCAAAGTTTGTGCAAACTGATAGCCTTGGCAGATTTCAAAAAAACTGGTCAATGTAGTTGCTGGAGGTGTTTCAGCACGCTGCGTAGCATTCGTAGCCGTGAAATATACTCGTTGACCATTCTCCAGATGCACCGCCAAATGTATGTAACAGTAGGATGACGTTCGTGAATTGGAAATGCGAATATACGCCAAATCGCTTCATTACAGTTCACATAACGACCAACTTGATAGCGTGAAATTTCATCGTTGGTATTTGAGGATTGCAATCCTAAAACCGCCATGCCAATGCCTTTCGTGACATATTTGCAAATATATTTTATGGACTTAACTGAATTGCAGTATTCAATGTTGCAATGTGTCTTGAACGTTTTAGAAATAAGTGGCGAATATGGAACAATCCAACTGTTGTCGACAACGAAATCCATTCTTTTCACTTTTGTTGTGACAGTTCGACCGTTGTCATCTGGTGATCGACGCCGATACAGCGGATACCCATCGTTGCCAGTGACAGTCTCCGCCGTTAATTTCCGTGGATATCGTTTAGAGCACTTTCCATCGACCATGCAAGGTGATTGGGGATTGATGGCACCACACGGTCCATGAATCATATTCGTAGTAACAACATCATGTAGGTCTGGATCGACTTCATGATCAAGAATCTCGGCACATATAATATCATCTATTTGGTCAGGCTGAATTCTTTTCATTAACCAAATAAGAATGTGTACATGCAGCAGGCCTCGCTTTTGCCATTCGATTGAATACATCCAGCATAGCGTATCTCCAAAGACGCGTTGTTTAACAATAAAGTTCATCAGGGACCCAATTTTTTGCCTGAATATACGTGCTGTGATGTCGTGTCTATCATTTGATGTTTGTCCGGGAAGCAGCAATTGAGTAATTTCTATCCATTTTGGATTACAGGTAAAAGTAATAAAGAGATCTGGCCGGCCGTACTGACGAACATATGTCATTGCATCTTGTACATATTCATGCATATGACGTGGGCTACCAGTGTACGTCGCCGGCAGAATAGTTAATCGACCAATATTAGCTGCATTTCCTTCAGTACTAACTGCATCACGTAAATGGATGTACTCCTCAGGACGCAGTTTGGCTTGGTTCAACCTAATAAATGTTAAACGTTCCGTTTCTATTTTTACATACATGTCGACGCAATACTGCTGAAATAATCGACGAAACCGCAGCAAATAGTTGTCAGCATTTTGACGAATCATCAAGGTTAATATCCTCTTTCATTCGCTTCGTCCGATCACATTTTTCGTAACGGTCTAGTCACGAATTCACCGGCTTACTTCACAAGTAAATTTCTTATAATGTTTTTTTAAGTAAAACTGCTTTACACACGTTTGGCTAGTTTAGTAAGCTCGTGAATGCGTGATGAGCGTTACAAACGTTGCGTCTACATTTACTTCAAACAAATGATTAATGTCAGGAAGTCTCAGTTTTAGCAGAAACTGAGTTCGTTGCCGAAATTCGGTTTCGGTCGTACACTACTTGGGGAGTATGTGAATGCGTGACGAGAGCGTTACGAAACTTTATCCAACGGAAGTTGAGAGAGTGAGAAGTTGGTGAAAATAATGGGAGTTTCGTATATTGCTATAGGGGCTATAGAGAAATGGAATGACATATTTTTTTCTCTCTTCAGTCAGCCAGTACAATAAAAAACCTATACTTGGTAAGATACACTGTTTAATATTTCTACTTTTAAATTTATTAACACATAATATCATCATCATCATCATTATCAGCCCTTACCAGTCCACTGCTGGACATAGGCATCTTTCAATGAACGTCAGAAGGGCCGATCTCCTGCTGCTCGCATCATATTATAACTATGTAATAGAATTTAGAAATCAGGTTAGAGTAAAAAAGCATTAGTGAACGAAGTACTAATTATTTCACATAAGATTTTACAGATGAATAAGAAAGAAATTATCAGATTGAACAGAGATAGTATGCATTGAAATTATTGTATTTAAAATCTTCAGTAACATAAACGATGCAATTTGTATTTATCTTTTGCTACAAGACATACAATTCGGCGTCCACCTCTCCCCCTCCCCTTGATTCATGAGCTTGTGTTCTACGTCACGGCGGACAGACAACATGCCACGGGCCTGTCCGGTAAAGCCATTCAGTGATAGAACAGATATCAATCTAGTCATAATAGTAATAACGTTAACCCAGCTCAATTTCGACCACAGCGGATAGCTCTATTGCGATGGAACTGCAGCCTGGCCTCTCCGGGGCGCGGGGATGTAACACCACCTACTTCCCGACTTTAACAGTGCGGCCGTTATTATATCCGGGATTCGAACCCAGTACACAGGTGTGCTGTGGCTGAACACGCTCACCACTGACCGCGAGGCAGTCCTAGTAGTACTACAGGTGTTACTACTACACGACCAGAATACCCATTCGGTTCTGGTATTATTTTATTACATCTTCAGATTCCAGTTCATAATACGTTCGTCGAGAAGTTTTATATATTCTTGTATAGCATAAGGGGCAAACGATAAATCGGAGCCTTTTGATGACTACCGACACGCATGGACATTCGCATGATTGTTAAGCAGATGTGTTGTCCTCCTATCTTCCACCCACCAATGGGCGATCGGCTACTCACAAACCGCACGAAACGCGACAGCGACGCTGTCACTTTACGCCGCTATCAAGTGTCAGTAACGTCTTTGATGTTGAAATCAATCACCTACGTGCAGTTCAGCCTACCTCCAAGTACCGCTTTGTTCGGTCGAAGATTATGACATTCGGGGTTCGATTCACGTCATGAAAGTGTTACATATTTGAACTACTCAAATTTTAAAAACTCACGGTGTTCCATCAGGCAGTTACACCACTGTACTCCCACAAACGCGTGAAGTCTTCAGCCTAGGAGCTTATGGCACTCCGGCCAAGAGATAAGGAAAATAAAGAAATGGAGTGTGTACGCGTACATAAAAAGATATGTTCACATAAAACCGCCCTAAAGTGACAACTTCAGTGACGCGTTCAGCACGGTCTTCGGGGCCCATTAGAGGTGGTCCACTGCGGGACACAGGCCTCTTTCAATTAACGCTAACACGGCCGATCTCCTGCTACTCGCATTAGAGACATACTTATTTAAAATTGTGAACTAAAAAAAATATTTATTTTGTCGTGCCAGCCACAAACACCTTAATGTGAAAATAGTTTCCCTCCTTTCCCTATTTTTCGTACCTGAATTTATGCTGTGGTAGCGAAAAGCCAGTACAGATTACTGTGAGTCCTCGGCAGTGGAGTAATTTTTTTTACAGGATAAGGGGCAAACGAGGAGGTGATAGGTAACTACCGCCGCCCATAGACATCCGCATGACACGAGGTTATGCAGGCGCGTTGCCATCCTTTTAAGATGGGAGTAAACTCTTTTCTTGAAGAACCCCATATGGTATTAGTTCGAAAATACCGACGGTGGCAGCTGGTCCCACATCAAAGTTGTGCGCGGTAGGAAATTGCGCTTGAAACGCACAGTTGACACTTTGGGACATCAAGGTGGTGACGGTAGAACTTAAGAGTTCTGCCGTGATATCCGAGAGTAAAATTCCGCTGCTCATATTTTTATTAATTCTTAGCAAAGAATGTAACACAGTTTAGAAAATTCATCTTAAAACACAAGGACATAATAAACGTGCTTATATAATTCCAACTGTTTATTTTAAATTTTCTACATTTTTGGAGTTGTCGATGATCACAATTTTCAAACCGCACGACTGGCAACATTTAATTTCATTTTAAATTTCTTGTGACTATACAATAACGTAACAACTATAATTATGGAAACAAATCAATTATTATTTTTTGTGTAACCAACTTGACCCGTCCAACTAATGATTTTGGTTTAGTTCTGTGCTTCAATTACGCATTAATTCAGACGTAGGTGCAATGAGCCTTAAGGAATGAAAAATTACGAAATATATTTTATAATGAAAAATTAAAAAATATGCTTTATAAGTATTCCACCATGTCGGTGACCCTCTTGGATTTAACTGAAATGAAAAACTTCTTTACGGCGTTTAGAAGTCAATGTTACGAGTTCGCGTCATCAACATGCTACGCGGCGTAAGCTAGCCCGTAGCAGATACGCGGCGCTACAAGTGTGTACTCGGTAGTTTTTAGTGTTCACACCTATCGGCAGTCCGATGATTATTTGTTTACGAGGTTTTACCACAATCGATGTACAATATCCAAACCCCATATCCACACCTAATATTCCTGCTTAGTCACAAAAAAATATTACAAAACATTATCCACACATTAAATAAATCTACAAATGCATCCGCATCAGTATACCGTCAGTCACTAAACAATATTCTTACAAATGAAAAACAACAATTTCAAAACAGCATATTTTATAGATAATACTTAAATAACATGTGAAATGTAAAAAAAAATGCTTAGAACCATACTTTTATGATTTGAACATGGTTTTATAAATCATACATACAAAGTCAACAAGAACAATATAACTAGTGTCAGTCTTCATACGTGCACTTTTGTTAATTAACTAACATTTAGGCATTTACTCTATGGAACCATATTCAAATCACGAGTCATCGAATACCAGCTTAATAAATAATATTAATTTCTTAGTGTTGCCACCACATATATTTAGAAAGTGGTAACATTGATTTATCAAATGCAATGGTTTAACCATAGTATCATCACAAAAGTATAAGCGTATTTATAAGTAGGGATAAATTATTAAATTAAATTTTTAGAAGACGATTTTGACTAAAATATAAAAAAAAACTTTAAAAACATGGGACACAATAAGTAGTTGATATTACAATTAGATACTGTTCGACGAAATGACAAATATTTTTTTTTTTTGTAAGTAGTCGTATATTTTTTTTTCTATTTAAAGCGAAAAATCTTAAAATGTTTCATTTTACTAGTAATATAAAGCTGAAGTTTCTTTTGTTCGAATTAGCGCATTCGGGAACTACTGGGCGGAATTGAAAAATTCTATGGTAAAAATGTATGGTATTCCTTTCTCTCTGCCTACCCCATTAGGGAGCTGGCGTGAAGATATACTATGACCTTACGACTGAAACCGAAATTACGCGGGTTGATGATAGCACGCTATACTTTTGTCATGAAAATAGAAGTAAATAAACAAACAAAACATATCGCCATGTGACTAGAGTTCAACTCTACGTCAGCTTATAATTTCAAATCAGATCTCATACATACATCGGACACAAAATTTTGATGAGACGTTACAGAAATCGAGCATGTTGACTTCTTGCTACTTGGAGTAGATTTCACGATTTTTCTATTTAAAAAAATTGACATTTTCATAGCGCTACAATTGCGAGCAACACCGTTATGTCGTCTGGTTTGCCACCTGAAAAAAAGAAATTATCAATGAATCATGTGTTAGGCATACTGCCTTGAGTTGTTCCTAACAAAATGTAATCGACAAAGATGCGTCATCATCATCATTATCACCCCTTGTCGGTACACTGCTGGACGTGCTGAAAAACTGAAGCTGTCCTTTTGTTGTGACCTATTTACTGTATAAGAAACTATCAGGTCCGCGGTTTTTCCAGTGCAACATGATAACATTAAATATTACAAACTATACCCCTATTTCACCTCCTTAAGGGTTGGATTTCTAATAAATCCTTTCCTAGTGCTAACTACACCATAGAAGAAACCTCTAACAGATTTCAAGTTTCTATGTACGTTAGTTTCGGTTGTGATTTGTCTGTCAGTTAGTCAATGATCCACTGGGTATCGGTAGAGTTTTGTAAATATAGATAGTTACCGATAGCGTCGATGCCATTTTGCCTAGCGCTCTTAGCAAACGGCGACATGTAACAACCGTCGAAGGACAGATTCCGCGCCATCCACGCGATCGAATTGGCCACGGCCTGTAACCTCTGCGCGTCACCTGCCACGCCCTGTGCGCGCCTCATCTCCGCCACTAGGACTGTTTCGGGAACGTTGTCGAACACGCCGTCTGTCGCCACCAGAATCACGTCGCCGCACTCCACGCGAAACTCTGCCGTCTCCGCTGACTCTGGCCTGAAATTTAATGTGTATGTCCATTTCACTACTATTTTCTAGCCCAAAAACGAAACAAAATATAACTTTGATATTTTTTACTCTTTTAGAGTCCATTTAAGGAGTGTAGTGTGAAAAGTATGTAAAAAATGGAATGTGAAATTGTGTGTAACAGTAGCGTTCAAGTTGTCTGCCTTGTGGTCTAGAGGTAACCTTGGAGCCACAGATGTCACGTCCCGGTCTTAGGTTGAACCAAAGTGTTATTTGAAATGTTCAATTTCTAATAACAGTCCGATGTCAGGAAATTGGCAGAGTTACATCCCCATGACTCGAAGAGCACGTTAAGCCGTCCGTCATGCGCCTGATTTCTCTCCAATCGTGTTGGACTGTCGTCATATACGAGGAAATGGATTGCGCTTCTGCCTGCGCACACACTTGTGCACTGTAATATGTCCTGTGCAGGTGACTAGTCTACAGAGATGGCCGCCGTACCCAAAATTCGGCTAGGACGACGTTATACTATTATAACAGAAACCTTCAGGGTAACGATGCCCACTCTTTTACACATCGGTGTGCATGATACGCGTTCAAAAAATGGACCGTCTTTAATTTATCGAGAATATTATGTTTTTTTTATAGTATAAGACTGCAAAGAGCAACCGAGTCGATAATTGTTATTTAATTGCGTTGCCATTCCTCTTTGATCCCCTCGCACGGGCCAGAAACCAGAAACTAAGGAACCGCACGAACGTGCATAGCAGCGCTTAGCTGTCACTTTGTGACTCGTGGCTGCAAGCTTCAAGCTTATCCCACCGCTGCCTATTTATCGAGTAGCCGGGCAAACATGGACTTTAATTACTGTTACGACACGACGCTTAAAACACGTTAACAGAATCTATCCATAAAAAATCGTTAGTCTAATTACTTCCGATTCTTGATAGCCATTGAAGGTTAATTTCAGCATAACGTAAATTGTTCAAATAATTGTTAATTTCACGAGAAATGGAGGTCAACGTCGCAAGCGAATTGATCAATGGACCGAAAAATAAGACATGGGCTTGTGCTTTTAAGTCATCACAATTTAGGAAATAAAATACGTAATGAGTTGAAGAATGAGTCTTATCACCATTTGCCTCAATGTGTCACACATCGAAGGCGATAGTGAAAGCGGATCCCACTCAATCTAGAGCAGGTTTGCTGCGAGAGATATTATCAAAAATACTTTTTTTTTCTATCATATAGAGACAAACGAGTAATCGAATGGTCCACTGGCTGCTCTTTGCGGCAAGTGTGTTAATGAATCTGCATACCCATAGCTTCTACACGACAACGTAAGAACTTACATATCCCGACAGACTATTAGTAGAAGAAACTCACCAGTCCCCTTTTTTATCGCCGGGAAAATACCTTTACGCAACTTCCACCTGGCTTTGGGGAAGCTGGGAGCCCCCTCCCACCACCGAGAGAGGTCCTACTATCGCCTAAAAACCACTGCGAAGTGTGATTGCCTTCAGCCGCCATGAAGAGAAGTTCTGGTTCTATCAGCGACAAGCAATTCCGGCGAGTACCGATCCTTGCTCCAACTTATTTCTACTCTTACTTTGTAATTCACACGAATAAAATTTTGTAAGTGCTTGTACCTACTTAGGACTTGCCTAGTTAGGTCAGTACTTATATATATAAAAAAAACATATTTTCTAATCTCACTATAAATTTATAATTTCGTAGGTAAATTCCTGATATAGTGCGAGATCATAAACGTGTTAATTTAAATATGAATGTTAAATAGAAACAATTCCTTGAAATGAAAAATATGTTGCCCCCATGACAATTTTAAAATGTAAATCTGTCGTCATCTTCAACCTCAATGCTGTCCACTGTTGGACACAAGTTCCTGCCAACAGACTCCTAGATGGCGGATCAGCTGCCAGAGAATTATAAAACTCAAACAAAAAATGTTTTAGAGGATATTTTTATGTTATACATTTATTTTTGATTAAATCGTTCAACAACATTATAAGTATGTATCAATGGACACACAGATAAATTTATTTAAACAAATTATCTCGAATTTATGCGCAATTACATCGAGAATACATAACTCAATGGTAGTGGCATTAATTGCATTGTAGTTTAAACACAAATAAGTTTAGGTGGAAGTTAATGTTAGTTTCGTAGTCCCCATGGTATATACGACAGTAAATGAACAATGGTAACATTTTGTATACAAATTATGAAATCCGAACAGGAATAGATTACCGTATTTTATATAACTTCAGTATATAATACACACTTGCCTCGGCTACAATTAGGCAAACTGCCAGCGGTTTGGGTGTCATAGGGTTGTGTACACTCAAGAATTACAGTCTACACGTCTTTATCACAATTATATAATATGTATGTATTCTTTATTGACATGTTCTACTAAGTACTTTAAATGGAATCGTAGAAGGCAAAACTTATGATTTTTTTTTACAGAATATTTCATTTACCAGCTACACATAATATCAGGAGCGAGTTTCTTATTTGTTTATTGACTTAGAGTAATGTTAAGAAACGTTACAATAAAACTACTGTTACGGATTTTATGGCGGTTTAACTAGCCCCACTTTTTGAGAATCATCGACCATGGTTTCTGTAACCAGGCTAGTCAAAAAGAATTAAATAAACATAAATACAATAACATTCGCTTATGATTTTACTTAAATTATGAAGCCTGTTTACCATGCGACTTAATTCTGTTCTCGTATTTTAACGAAGTTCGAAATTCATTCCTCGTTAAAAGATGAGAGAAAAAAGATAGGTTTTGTTATTTATATTTATATTTATTCAATAAAAAACAACACCACGGAATTAAATAAGGAAATGCCTTGAACTGCTCAACTCAATGATATTATTATCTAAATAAATAACCTGCGGGTTTATCACACCACGTTAGCCTAGACCTGTGCTAAGTACCTTAAGGAATTGTGTTGCAAGTACTAGACAACGGAAATATATTTAGTACTTTTATAAATTTTTTTTTATATATTTAAGATTTTTATTATAGAAATACATATTCATTTAGTTATTATAAATAGGTGTATAAAATAAATTGGTTATTTAAGAAAGAAAGCTAGTTTAGCTTGTCGCAAAGCCCTGAGATATACTCTACTAATAATTCATCTCTCTTATGTGCTTTAATCATTCAAATCGTTCGGCAATTGGCGGTGAAATAATAAAAACAACGCAACGGACAAGTGCAAGTCAAACCCACATGTGAGGGTTCCTAACCAACGGGTGGTACTAACGATTAAACTGTTGTGTCCCCTGCGCTCTTCTATAAAATGTTTGCAATGGTTTTTGCAGTGACATAATTAAAATTTTGTAATTTTCAGATGTTACTATGAAGACTTTTGTCTAAGTGGAACTAGGCGGACCATGTCTGCCGCATGTGTGAGGATTTTGGGCCAAAACAAAATATCATAATGGCCGATGGTCACGCGGCAGACACCGTCGGCAATGGCGATATGAACCAGACTCCTTCCGAAAGGATTGGCCCATCCTTGCTCTAGACAGAGAGATGTGGAGAGTAGAGAGGTCTTCGCCCAGCAGTGGGATACGGTAGGCTACTAATGTATACTATATACAGTTGAAGTTGTAAATCTGTGTTACTTTATATGTGTATTCTTATTTCTACCCAAATTTCGTGTCTTAACAGTAAGTACCCTAACGGTTTTAGTTACGGTGCGATCGCATAAAATACATTCTCACATTCCTATATATCTTTTGATTGCATTAAGTTAGACATATGACTTTTTCTGTATTTTAAGGTATTATAAGCACAGACTAGTTCTGTATTACAGACCTTTGTATTTGACATGAATTTGAACTTGACGAACGTATGGGACGTTCCTGAGAAAAGGATAGACACACGGACAAGAAAGTGATTCCACAAGGGGTCCGTTTTGAGGTACGTAACACTAAAAACATACAAACGATTAAAGAAATTGATTTACTTGTAGTCTGATAAATTAAAATATATTCCTAACGATAGATAACATTATATAATATGTAAAACTAACACATAAATATTTATTATCATTGCAGCTAGGTGGTACGGTCATTCCATATTTCGTTTTTATTTATTTATTTGTTTTAATGGTTGAATGGTATACTCGAAATACGAATTTCGATTAACGGTATAAATACACTAAATACTAAGTAAACTTTACTAAAGGGAGAAAGAGAATGTGTGCTCGCATCTTTCTTGCCCCACAAGTATGCACGAACGAACATACGAAATGCAACTCTCCCTCTATATCTGTACTCACTTATATTTCCCTCTCAACTCTATTAGCCACAATTTCGTAACGCTCGAAAGTATTTCTCGCCATGGTTGCGTAAGGAAGTTTCTCTTCGACAACATCCATTTATTGCCTGATCCGCGAGGGTTTTTGTGTGTATTCGGTAAGGCCGTGAGTTCCACACGCCCATCAGATGCCGCCAGGTCAGGTGGAAGTGCCTAAATGCATTTCCCGCGAAATCAAAAAGGGGTATCTGATCTGGCGAACCAAATTTTTTACTGCGGTTTATGTGACTTCCACGGATACAGTTCGATGTAACGAACGTTAGGGTAATATTCGTAAGAATTGGGAAAGGGAGCACAGGAAAATGCAGGGCCCCGGCCAGAAGGGGGCCCCCGATCCTAACATTATTTGGTCATGAGAAAGACCCTGCCATCCGAAGAATTTGCCTCGGGGCTACCTCATAGTGACGTCACTGGTGACGATGAAATATTCGAGAGTCCGCGCATTACTTCTCAAAGTTGATTATTGAAAACAATCTATAACAGTGAAACCTTTGTATGTTTGTTAAGGTTTGGCAGACATCCAGTGTACTAAAAAATCTAATATTAGAGCTTTCTGAAACACGATGTCTGTGGAATGAGCACATGACCACAGGTCTTATGACTTGTGTAAACCGTAAATTATACAACGCGACGCTATAAATATACGGCTAGACTATTTTTAGGACCAATGTAAATTGCTGCAATGTTTACATTGTAAAGTTGTGTAAAAAATGGACTAAAATATTTTTTCCCCTTGTTTACAGAGTGTATCAGGTATTTTTAATACACTATTGCCGGGATTAGTATGGGTTATTTATCTTGTAAATATATTATGTTATGTTTTAAGGGCGAGTACATAAGAAAACAAGAAAAATATAATGAAACTGAGTTTATTATACCTGTTTATTAAATAGTTTCTGCAAGATGCACAACTAACCGGATTAAAAGTGCAACAGCATTTGCCTTTTATTTATAAAGATTTAGGCGATTGAATGTTGATGGAAATTCATGTTAACACCTGAATTAATAAATAACCTTTATATAATTTTTCCAAGATTAATTTATTTTTCAATTTACACTTACGACCGGTTTCGACTTATCACCATTATGAAATACATATGTATATATATATATATATATATATATATATATATATTTCATAATGATTATATACATCATTTATAAAACTTTGTAATAATTGTAATTTTAACCGAAATTTGGAAATAGAGAATAGAGGTTTTATTTCTTTAGTGGCTACTTAAAATTAGATTTGCCCCGCGGTTTCAAACACATAAAATTTATCCATTAAGAATCATTTTTTCGAGACAAAAAGTAGCAGTTATTCCAGATTGTGATATCTGTGTCGGTACATTTTTCGAGTAATAATAACAAACATACACACAAATTTCACATTTTTAGGTATATCAGTAGGAATATTTTATTCATCATCAGCAGCCGCACCGGTGGGCGGACCAAGGGGGGAGGCACTGGCAATTCGTTTGGACGTAGCGAAGGCCTTCAATCGGGTTTCACACAAAGCGCTCCTTTGAAAGCACTCTTCATACAGACTTCACTCACTAGCCTCTTGACAAGGATCAAGATCGTGGTTGATTGTGCATGCTCTGCCCTTAAATTTGTCAATGCTGGTGTTACCCAAGGCTTTGTTCTGTCTCCTACGCTGTTTCTTCTGCATATCAATGGCATGCTGCAAAATAGTGTACTTCCTTGTTATGCGGATGATAGCACTGGGAACGCTGTACATACTGGCCGTGCCAGTAGTAGTTTTGCAGCTTTCACAAAAAAAATGATTATATTTTTTAGTTATGGTGGCTCCCATACTATACGTTTTTGCTGGATTTTTGTATATAATATATATGGAAAATTTCTTACGCGATTCTGAATCGCACTTGGTCGGTATTTTTAATATTCGAAGCCCGTTTGGTCGAGAGCGTTTCACTGCATTAGATTTTGCTTTGTGGATCCATTCAGACTTAAGTGTACTACGAGTTATACTCTCAAATGAATATAAGCAAAGGTCGTTGATAATTTATATTGCCGATGTATTTATCTCTGTTCATGCTCTTCGTTCATTAATGAGACCAGCTACGTGTCATAAAATTTTACTCTACTACTAGCGTTCCGCCCCTGCCAGACTCGTGAATAAATTGTTACCTGAAATAGTTATACACTAAAACCTTCCCTATGAGTCGCTCTATCCATTGGTGAAAACTACATGAAAATCCCTTGAATAGATTTTGAGACAATCGATCACGTCTATATAAGCGATCTGGTCGTTTAGCCGCGATGCGCAGCTATTAATAGAAATTTGTGTAAAAACGTTTAAAACTGACACTCTCTCTGCTATTCGCCTTTTGTTCACGCAATTGGTGGGAACAGCATTATTCCAAACAATTGTTCATGTTTCTATGTCTGAGAACCGTTTATCGTTATGAATAAATTGCCAAATTCATTTTCTTAGCACGTTACACAACAGAATTGTGGGAGCTTCAAACTTGCAAGACTTTTAAAAAATCATAGAAGAAAAATACACTTGTTTTTATATTGTACTTTTGCCGAATCCTTTTCGACATTTCGCGTATATTTTTATAATTCAATAAGAAATTATCTTTCGTAGAAAGTCTGATCTTTCAAAAACAATTATAATTTCGGAGGATAAATTATTTATATCCCAATCCAAAGGAAGAAGTAATAAATACATAATAAGAGTTGTACATGATTATCTAAGCACTGGGGTCGGTACAAGGTTAAATATAAATAACCTTTAGCTATTTCACATCAAAGACTACTGAAGAGTTCGTTTGTTTGTTTTTTAAACAAACAAACGAAAACGAAAAGCGCTAACCTCTGAAACTACAGATCGCGTTTGAAAAAATATTTTTGTTTTAAAATTTAAATCATAGGATATATTGCAACGCTACGGCGAAAAGGGCGACGAAGGAATTATGCGGGTGAAACCGAGAGGCGCTTCTAGTATAGTACAAGACTTGACCAAAATATAATTCAAATAAATAATTATTTAATGTTTATCTGGATAACTTTATGCTAAAATCTTTTTTTTTTTTTAATTTGTGCCTTACTTTTGAATGTGATAAACTATTAAAATAACTACAATATTATACCTACTTATTTGAGTTTATTAGCATTGAGTACAAGTCACACCTGGGTAACTGATTTTAACAAAGCTTCGAAGACGCCAACAGGTCTGGTCATCCAAATGAATCGGACAACACGAATCCGGACATGATCATAAAGATTCAAAAAATCGTTTTGGATGAACGGCGCTTAAAGCTGCGGCAGATGGCAAAGGTGGTAAGCATTGGAGAAGCGCTGGACTAAATGCATGGGGGTAGAAGGAGACTACGTTAAAAAGTAAAATTGCTTTAAATAGATTATTAAAGATTTTCTTTGTCGTTTCGGATACTTATCAATCACCCCTCGCACTTATCAGGTTGTTTTTGGGCTACTTCTTTAGATAATTAAAAATTTTATCAGACTATTGTGGTGTTTCGTTAATTTATTTTAGTAGTTGAAATTTTAGTTGAAAATATACAGTGTGTTTTCTAAGACGCTGTACAAAAACACAGATCATATTAGGTACTCATGTTTATACCCAAAAAAAAAGTACCTAAAATTTGACCTAGTTGTCTTTGATCTTTTTATTATATAGTTACTTGGACTGGGTGGCCGCAACTGGTCCATACAGATGACGCAGCCGGGATCGGCACAGGTCTTTAGTCGCGAGAGTTTCTATCGATATCACGGGATGTCCGTATTTTTAAAAAAAATATGATACTGAATTCGTTGAAGCTTACTGTATACAATAAACAATATTTTGTATTTTTTTCTAGTCTAGCCAAATGTTACCTAGTACTGATGTTACCTACTATATATTAAAAATATACAATCAACATAATAAAAATAACAAATAAAATTTTAAAGTAAATCCTAACACTCCTTATATTGTTAGTGGGCTTGTGACGTACCATGGAATTCAAACCCGTATCTGTTCCATTATTCTAACATGTGTATCTCTGACCATGAACAATAAGTGTAAAGGTTTGATTAAAGTTATTTGTTTATTCATCGATATTCATTCATGACTAAGATCGACCGTTACCCGTTCATTAACGGGCGAACAAAATCGCAGGTCTATGACTCGTCGTCAAATCTCTGCCGCGTATCGCGATATCGCAGTTTTAAAATCCAGAAACCCGGTACATCAGTAAAGCTTGAACTTCAAATTGTGGTTTCATGCAACATTGGTAAAGTTCGCCAGTGTATCACAAAAATGACGCGGTTTTGTAGTACAGCGAAGGCTAAACCCTCACTTTACGCTCTTTTCCGTACCTCAAAAAGCCATTTATAGAACGGCGTTTCCGCCGCTCAATACTAAGCAATTTAAGTATTTCGTAATTAGTTTGCTATCTGCCGGGAATTCTGTGTACGTCTAGATCAAGCATAATCGATATGATGGATGTGATAGTATTGGAACAATGGAAAACGAAAATAAACATAATTACTGATGCCAAATGTCACGTCGAAACTGCAGCTCACGTGAAATGCAATCACGTGAGGTAATATGTTGTAAACATACATGTTCTAAACTATATGTAGGTAGGCAAAGATATCTGTACATATACATAGGAGAACGGTGAAACGCGGAAACGAACGATTTACACACTGCTCCCGGTCCTGAAGTGTGGTGGGATCTGATAGATGTGTGGGATTCGCGAATGAACCGGCTACCCTCTAAAACCCCGGCCGCATAGCGGTGGTTAATCATCGCACAGACGTGTAGAAGACTCTAAACCGTCTAGTTATGTTATGTCAAGACAAACAGAGGAATGGGAAGAGTATTCACATAGATTTTATGTACATCTTAGGTACATGAAATCTATGTGAATAATATATGAATGAATAATTGCCAACGAAAACACATTACAAAGTGACATACTGCACACCAGTCTTACTGAATATCTATGGTTATTATAAAACAGAGTCGTATAAACCTATGTGATTGATCTTTTGATTTTCAAGAATTGAGGTGGTTTCGTCAAGTGACAGAGCGATGCCCGCGGAGTGATTTAGAGTTTAGTTTAAAATTTGCTAAGATAGCAGTTTGACTATGTTATTCACGGGCGTCACCCGGGCGGATGGCTAGTTAAATATATTTATCATAGGCATCGGCTGTCATGGATGTCATTAAATTGACAGGCAATAGGTATAATATCATAGAGATGATACAGATAGAGAATGGAAGGCATCCAAAAACGCGGCCGTCTATGTCGAAGGTTACAGCAAATGCAGTAAATTATCTCTTTTCTCATTAGTATGTACTATACTCCATTCATGCATGCGAGGAGATCATCCGTGGACTGTGGCAGGCCACAGGTGTTCTTGCACTAGCCGGTCGATAATTGGCGAGTGAATAATGTTGGCGCTCATTAGACGAGGTCTATATACAAGTGCCCCGCCATGGTTCAAGCCCTGCCGTGGCGGTGGGGCTTAGTAGCCTGGGGTGAACCCAGGCGAAGCCAATTGAACCGAGGGGGATCTTTGCACCCCTCTTATAGGAAGAGGGGGCTAAAGATCAGGAGGAGGAATTGCTCTCGGTACCCCTCCTATAAGAAGAGGGGACCAAAGAGCAACAGGAGGTGGCGCTTTTGTGCACGGGGCAAGGGGCGAAGATGGGAACCTCACCCCATTGCACTGACCCAAAGTCGGTGGGGTTGTCCTGTAGTGCGTGGCAACCCCACTTTGGAGGTGGAGTTGGTCTCTTAGGGGGCTGACTAGCCGTCAAGGTGCCCTAATGATTTGTTGTTCCGGGGCACCTCACCAAAGGCGGCAATGATGGCACTGGCGGTGGTTTTTGTGAGTATTCGGCAAAATCATGTGCCGCGAGTCCCACACACCACTGGATACAACCTAGGGCCAGTGAAGGCCCGTAAATGCGTTTCCCCGCGTCAATAAAAAAAAAGGTGTAGGTATAAGTAAACAGAAGGTGGTTGACGATGAGAGTTAAACTAACTGTTAATTATTTTATGTGAGAAATATTCAAGAATGATTACAAAAATTCACTGCATTTTATATCTTTACCATTTGAAATTAAAGTACAAATCTCCTTATACGCCATTAAGTAGTTTCAAAAAAAAAAACCTTGAGCTTAATGATTAAATGTGACCTGTCTATATTGATGAGACCTCTACACATTAAGTTTCCTCTTCAACCGATAATAATATTATTGAGCGAAACAATAATCATTACATTATAAATGTTATCACGCAGGTCCAACAGCTGATTAACATCATTCTTTTATAACATTTTCATTGTTGTTACATTTTATCTTTCTGTGTTTTTAGTGTTGAGTGACTGTGTAAATTTGCATTAATTATCCTCAATAAGAGAGTGCAATTAATTAACTAAGCGTAATGACATGTATTAAAGTTCATAATTGTATACTTTTTCGGAGGGACCTACTACTGCCAGCGAAATGCTCTCCTTTCCCCCTCCCACTCTGCGGGCGACCGGCGCCCAGCACGGACAGAATAAATTTAACGGCGGTTTTATGTGAGCGGGAGATATCTCCTCGGTCGTGCCGGCCCAATTCGGATGTTGACATAAAAAGATCCTGTCAGTAAAGGCGATACAATAATAATGTTTATCTTATCAATAATGTTCTCTTTTTGATACAATCAGTGGGCCTTTATGTTGAAGCAAGAAAACAACAAACACGCATATTATGTGTGATGCTTGCAATACATGCCGTTATGATAGCGATGACAAAACAACTGAAACGCACTGGACAAACATACAGGCCTGCTGAGGCGAGCTATGTGAAGTGGAACATACGCTGCTACGCCAACAAGTGATTGCTACGTAGTCCTCGCTGCAGATGTAGCCAAGTGCAAGGCGACTTGCACATATGATGTATGACAGGTCAAAAACTCTTACATGTTTGGTAAAAGGTATTACTTTAAAAATGTTTATTTTTGTTATACTAGCTGTTGCATGCGAACCTTCCGCGTGTACTTCTATAGCGTATGTTTTATCCTAGTACATAAGTCAGAACATTGCCTAGTTTCATCAGAATCCGTTTAGTTGTTTCGTTTTGATCGAGCAAAAACCTCCATCCCTTAATCTTAATGTCGCATTTATGCATCTGCAAGCAGTAATGTCATAAGCAGGCTAATTGGGTCGGCACGACTGGCCATGACCATGGTTGTCCACCCATGACCATGCTTGCCGTAAAACTTCTGGAACGTCGGGCTACTTAATAAACCGCGATAAAATCCGTAAAAGTAGTTTTACTGTATGTAATGAGTAACATTTTCTTAAATTTAACGTAAGACCGAGATGTAAAGTGTCCTAGCAACCTGTGGCACATTAGAAGTGAGGAGGAAAGGAGAGCAACTGTTATTATAATGCCTATAGGCGTCGGTGCTTGAAAAAAGGCTCGGATTGTAGATATACAAGACGATATATAATAAGACTTACCTATCACTGAGCACGTTCCTGTCGTGGCCAGGCGGCGGCAGGCTCAGCTGGAAGGGCGCGTTGAAGTAGTGCTGCTGCTCGTGCGAGCGGTGCACCACGCGCGCGCCCCGCACCACCATGTACCCGCTGTCGCCAATGTTCGCGGCTCGCATCACGCTCTCGTTACGATCTAAGATCATCACGCAGGCCGTGCTGCTTCCTGTAACAAATGTGAAAACGTTATATTTACATTTTGACGTAACATGTAAATCGATAACGCGAAAGACGTCGTAGTGACGTTAAGTCTTAGTGATGTCCCAAATGGGCGGAGCCTGTTAGCGTAGCGTCATCTCTTTCACTCTATTACGTTCCGTTCACAGATCAATTAGAGAACCGTTATCACGTAAATTTACATCGCCCTTAAACCGACCTATAGACAATAACTTTTATCTGTTGACAAATAACGCCGATAAACGTTCATATAGATAGAAACTTTAAGAGTGTCAGGTGTTCTGATCTTATTATTCCTAACTTTATTACTAGCCAATACTAAGATCACTATACTGCCTTTCTCCTTTACTTTACTCTAAAGGGCTCGCTATTCATTACTGACATAAATCTGTATAATTACATTGTATAAAAACACATTCTCTCCCCCTTTCTTATCATTATCATCACCTGATTGTTAAGTCATTTCTGTCCAGTAATACAGATGTTAAATCAAATAAGGAGTATTGTGAAATGGTTACAAACTGATAAGAAATTGATTCACAGTGAAAAGTATTCTTTTTGCGCCCATGTTATCGATGACGGTACGGTGATACCAGTCGATGCTGATGGTAATCACGTTATGACAGTTTAGGTCTTCTCTGGTACCTGAATCAATGTACAATCACATTGTTTATCTGTTTTCTTCACAATCTTATCCTTTCGATTATACTAAGATATATTGCTTGAAGACAAAATTCTCCCAGTGATAACCTAAAGGCCCGAGGCAGGGCATCTTAATTGAAGGCTGGTCCACAAGTTTGCAGTGGCTCAACGGGCTGTTGGACGTGCTATGTTGGGTGTTTCTCTGTCCGAGAGAATTCGTAACGAAGTCATAAGGCAGAGAAAACATATCCGATATTACGCGAAGAATAAGCTCGCTGAAGTGGCAATGGGCTGGTCACACACACAGAAGAGCAGATGGCAGATGATAGATGGGCCAGTAACCCTACTGGCTGGACTGAAAGCCGCGTCTGGGAAGACGTATTGGTCGTCCGTTCACTAGGTGGGAAGACGATCTCCGTGTAGTCCGAGATGGATGCGAGTAGCAGGAGATAGGTCGTCTTGGCGTTCATTGAAAGAGGCCATGTACAGCAGTGGACCGAGATGGATGTGAGTAGCAGGAGATAGGTCGTCTTGGCGTTCATTGAAAGAGGCCATGTACAGGAGTGGACCGAGATGGATGTGAGTAGCAGGAGATAGGTCGTCTTGGCGTTCATTGAAAGAGGCCATGTACAGCAGTGGACCATTAAGGGCTGATTAGAGATACTTCTATGATGATTAGAGATAATTCTATGATGATTAGAGATACTTCTATGATGATTAGAGATAATTCTATGATGATTAGAGATACTTCTATGATGATTAGAGATACTTCTATGATGATTAGAGATACTTCTATGATGATTAGAGATACTTCTATGATGATTAGAGATACTTCTATATTAATTCGAATGATGATGATGATGATGATGATATTATGTGTTAATAAATTTAAAAGTAGAAATATTAAACAGTGGACCTTACCAAGTATAGGTTTTTTGTGTTCTAACAGCTCATAATATGATTTGGCTAGGAGGTCCCCGGGCTCTGTCATTTTAAAATGGCCCATTTGGACAAGTCTCTCACATGTCTTCATGAGGTATGAGGGGAATTCACCCGGATCAATTCCATATGCGCGCCAGCCTCCGACCCCATCAGCAACTCCTGTTTCAATAAAAATTAATCACACCACTAGATCAATCAATTAAAATCTCCCTAAAGCATCGCAAATAATTATATATATTGACATGTTGACCTATAGGGCCGAAAAATGGCCTCTTAATGTATGACATTCTGCAAGTTTGTGGTATATCAGCGGGCTATTGTATTATTTGATATATATGATATATCCTATATATTTTAATTTATTGTATTTTTATGATATGTTTGTTCATATCATATTATAATAAATATTTAAGAATAGATTGTTATATTATAAAATATTGTTTGTTGGTGTTTATTTTATTTTTTTAGATTTTATAGGCTTGCATTTTACCACACCAGCACCTGGAGTTAGGTGGTGATGTGGCCGAAGATGAAGCACGCTCGCCTAGAATGTACCTATTCACATGTGATTTGAACAGACCTAGATTGTAGCTATAGGGAAACAGACTCTTGAAGCAAATTCCACAGCTTATTGAAACACACTCAGATTTTGGATGTTCAATTATGTATTTATGAGAGAAGTTTTAAATATATAACATCTATTAAATTTATGGTAAATACTAAATGTGTTTCTGACCTTTGGTACCCGTAATACAAGTCCTTATTATACTTCGCTAGACTATACATACATAGGGTTACAAGTCCACACATACTGTTGTATTATTATAATCAAAACACAAATTATGTAATAAAATACTTGGAAATTAAGCAAAGTATAATTTTATCTTATAAATCAGTAGTGTACTGTGTTAATATTGTAAATAAAAAAAAAAAATATTCACATAGAAAGTTCTTTTGAATGAACAAATAATTAAAAGCGAATAAAAATATTACTCCTGGTAATTAAATGATAAATTGTTACTGTTACCTTAGATTTATCTATTGATGTCTTAGGTTTGTGCAAATGTTACTCATTACAATAAAACTACTTTTACGGATTTTACTGCGGTTTATTTAATTATTTAACTAGCCCGATGTTTCAGAAGCTTTACAGCAACTATGGTTAGTCCACCCGTAACCATGGTTGCTGTAAAGCTTTTGAAATGTCGAGATACATAAATAATTTAATAAATCGCGATAAAATCCGTAAAAATAGTTTTATTGTAATTAGATTTATCTCTAAAATTTATTATATTATAAAAACATGAGACTCTAGAGATCTTTCAAGGTGGATTGACCATTGTTACCCAAAATTTCAAGGATTTTTTATTCCTATGCTCATTTAAATTAAAAAATAGAGATACTTCTACATTATCTTCGAAAATAGAATAATAAGTACTCTATTTTTACTCATTACTTATGACCAATCCTGGACATATAAGATCCAATTCTGTTGGTGAAATTCAAATCAAATTTAAATTTCTACGGGCATACCTATAACATCTGCATGAACGGAGTTAGTGGAGAACCACGCATCATCTCCAAACTGTCCTTTATGGGACCTTCCATTTGTAATGTCCTTAGGAAAACCACAAACCACTGAAACTAAAAATGGATGTTTCTTTTTAGAAACATTTAATTCAGCAGAACCAGATAAACTCGATAGTCCATTTCTTAGAGCACGTGATAGCACTCTGCCTGTCCAAAATACAGACTGCATCATTCATATATTGAACTTTGAAATTAGATCCCCTTACAAACGCGTATTTAATAATAACCCCATCATTACTATTATTTATAAAAAAATAAAGAATGAACAATTCAAAACACCATATTTCGGCGATGTTAAAGTTGAACTATGAACATTACACAAAGTAAAAATATTTTTTTTCATAGACCTTGTGACTTCACTGCAACTTCACTAACGTCAGTGTTTTGACAATTGAGAATTGACATTATTATCATTAACCATTTTTGACACCGGAATGACATAGAAACAAGACATAGAGTATTGAAGGGTCAGGAAGAAGCTGGGAAAGGGAAAAGTTGATGATAGCACGTGTTTGTAATTGATCTTCGAAATTTGTCGATTCTTTGTGTTTACATTTTTTTGTTTGAGTGTTTTGTGTAGCCTTTTGTGTTGCTTTTTGTGTATTTGTGTGTGAAAGGTAAGTATATTTAATATTATCCTTTAAAAGATGACTGAGGACGAACATGTCGATTCTTCTCAAGCCTCCTGATCCTGCCTCTGTGGCCTCCTCCGGGGACTGGTCACTTGGGCTGTTGCCGGGGGAGGTTATGGAACATACATCCCAAAGTACCAAACGGTCACATGCCATTGATGAGGTTCAGGCTCCTCTGCCTAAAAGGATTGTTCCCCCATCTGCATCTGTACAACAGGTATACAATCACCCAAGTTTATTATAGTACAAGAAGTGTACAGAACCAGATATAGGACCGTTTATTGTGCATGTTTCCCACTCAGAAAACCATCCTTCTCCCGGTGCTTTCATAAACCCTATTAAATTCGGTCAAGTTATGACCAACTGTCGAGTTCAGTGTGTTAAAAAGGACGGAATAGCTAAGGTTGGTAGATATAGGATTAGTGTAGAATTTTCGTCACCAAAAGCTGCCAATGAGTTTCTCTGTAACCCTGTTTTACTATTAAACAAATTCACGGCCACTGTTCCCACTTACAATGACACTCGTATGGGTGTCGTTTGAAATGTTCCCACAGAGATGTCCATGGACGAATTTGGATTTCATGGAGTAATACTAATGTCCCAGATGGTTGCGGATATATTCTAAAGGCTAGACGTCCTAACCGAAAGTCCACAATTGATGGTAATACTGTTTGGATCCCAACTGGCTCAGTTGTGTTGACATTTAATGGTCCGGTTCTTCCATCCAGAGTTTTCTGTCTATACACTGCCTTACCATTAGAACTGTACCAATTCCCCACAATCCAGTGTCTTAGCTGCTGTCGTTTTGGTCATGTAGCTGACAAATGCCGATCAAAGCCAAAGCGCTTCAAATGCCAAAGAACACACAGGTAGATTATGTAATGTCACTTCACTTGAAGCCAAGTATTCAAACTGTGAAGGATCACACTTCTCCATAGATAAGTGTTGTCCTGAACATAACAGACGGAAATCTATCAAATCCACCATGGCCCAAGAAAATATTTCATATATAGAAGCTGCATCACGTTTCCCTGCAATAAACCGAGCATATTCTGATGCTGCTCGTACTATTTTCTCTCACCCTCCCAGATCCCAAGTACCCTTGACCTTAGATCATTTGGAGCCTTCCCAACCTTACCAACCTTCCCAATCTTACCGCCGTACAATAATTTCTTCTCCTAAACCTCGGAAAGCAGCTTCCTCTCATGGATACGACCGTAGAGCTCATGAGGCCATCATAGCTCAACGAGATCCCCCATCTTCTGCCAATGGGACTGCCCTTCATAGGACAAAGGAGTCTGGGGACAACCTTATGCTTAACCTTATTGATTTACTTATTAATATGCTTTCAAAAATGAACGATTTCCCGTTACCCGACCACGTTGCCAATAAAGTTAGCCACCTTATGTCAGTCATCCAAGTTCCCTCTAATTCAATGGAATTCACAAAGTATTCGTCCTAAAGTTCATGAAATTTTTAATTTATATAATCTGCATAAAGCACTTGTATTTGCTGTTTCGGAGACATGGCTGCTTCCCAACTCCCAGTTTCGGATAAGGGGCTTTTCATATCTCCGAGATGACAGAGCTGATGTTTATGCAGGTGTGGCTCTGATCATAAGATCAAGCCTTCCCTTTTCACGTTTGTCTCTTCCAGAAATCCCTTCTGGTATTAATGCTGTTGCTGCCTTAATTCAGGATGTCTCTGTATTCCTGATATATATTCCTAATCCCTCTGTAGTCCAATCTAGTGATTTAGTTCCTCTTTTCTCTTCCCTATCTGGTAAGTTCCTAATTTTAGGGGATTTTAACTGCCGCCACCTTATGTGGGGTAGTGTACATTATGACTCCTTTGGCTGCGATTTGGTGGATATTATTAACAGGCTAAATATATGTCTATTAAACGTTGGTAGTCCTACTCGTAGGACCCGCCCTGATCAGAATCCTAGTGCAGTAGACTTATCCTCCTGCTCTCCAAATCTTAGCTCCCTTTTAGATTGGAGAGTTTTACATTATGCGAGTGGTAGTGATCACCTTCCTATCCTTATTACCAATCCTTCCATTTCTTTCAATACTTTCTATAAAACTCCTCTTTTAAAATATCAACTCTCAAAAGCAAAATGGGATCTCTTTGCAACTGATTGTGATTCTAGTGTGAGTTCTTTGCCTATCATTAATATCGGAAATGTAGAGGTCTGTTATGATAATTTCATTTCATGTCTGTCATTTTCAGCAGATAAAAACATCCCACTCAAAAAACATTCCCCATTTAAACCTTCTCCACCTTGGTGGGATGCGGAATGTAGTGCCATGGTTCACCAAAGGAAAAAAGCTGAGGAAACATATTGTTTATTAATGACAATGGATAATTTCCTTGTGTTTAAAAGAATGTCAGCCTTGGCAAAACGTTTTTAAAAAAAGAAGAGATTAGGTTGGTTATCCTTCTGTAACTCTATTAGCCCACGTACCCCTTCAGTTTTATTATGGAGACAAATTAAACGTTTTCGCCGTGCCTTCTTAGTAAGAGATTTACCAAGCAATGCCGCAAATCTTTGTTATGAGGGCTTCGTAGATAAATTAGCTCCACCAAGTGTCCCCCATCAGGATTCTCTATCAGTACATCCACTGTACCGACGTACCGCATGTAACAGATTTGAGGATCCATTTTCAATGTCAGAACTTCTTTCCTTTTTGGATATCCTTAGAAATACTTCTCCTGGTCTAGATGGCATTCCTTATGTCTTTATCACAAAATCTGGCTCTGATTCAAAATCATTCTTTCTAAATCTTCTTAATATTTTTTTTTTAATTTAATATATAAAGTAATGACTTGCTGGCTAAGTTCCAATTTGGGTTCAGAAAAGGTTTGAGTACTAGTGATAGCTTAGCCATCCTTTCCACTAACATCAGCATAGCATTTTCAAAGAATGAATTTATCGTCGGTATGTTCTTAGATATAGAGGCTGCATATGATAACGTGGTTCTTCCTTTGCTTAGAAACAAATTGTTTAAGCTGAACATTCCGGAGGAACTGCGTAATTTCATCTACAGCTCATTCATGGACAGAACAATAGAGTTCCGTTATCCGTCTTTCGTCTTTGAGACGTGTTTGGAAGATCTTCCACAAGGCTCAGTCCTCAGCCCCGTATTTTAGCAGTCAGTTACTCCCTTTACATTCTACAGTATGCCGATGACGTCGCCATATATTCAACATCTTCAAACATTGACATTATTCAAAATAACATAAATCAAGCTTTATTTTACCTAGAACAGTGGGTTACATAACATGGTATGTCGCTTTCTCGTCCTAAAAGCTCGGTAGTAATATTTACGAGAAGAAGAATGATTCCTTATATTGACATAATAAGGTGACAGAAATAAGGTGAAATTCTTTTTGAAGGAATTATTTTCGACTCTAAATTGTCTGGCACTCCACACATCAATCACATTGTCCAATGAAAAATTCTTAGATGCCTTTCGGGTGTTTGGTGGGAGGCTCATCCATTTTCTCAAAAACTACTTTACAATGACATTGTCCGAGACGTAATTGATTATGGCTGTTTTCTCTTGGAACCATGTAGCAAGGTTTTTCTAGGAAAGGTATATAAAACGCAATATCAATGCTTACGCATTATACTAGGAACCATGAAATCTTCCCCTACGAATGCTCTCCAGGTAGAACGACTCTATACATATTTAGAATTTCTGCTCGTTATGATCATCCTCTTCTACCAAAACTTCAAAATTTGATTAATTTGATGGTTAATAATAAATATTGGCATAAATTAAATCCCCCTTGTTTAATTAAGAGTTTTCAAAAATTAAATAATCTTTCGAACCCCTATTTCTCATGTTCTCCTTTTCCAATTTTTTTTGGCGTGTCCAAAAATGATTCAGGTTCCAATTCAATTTTTAATAGTATTATAGAGAAGGATTGGAGTGATTGGCTTCCTATATACACAGATGCCTCCAAACTTTCACTAGAAGGCCATGTGGGTTCAGCAGTTTGAATCCCCAAATATAATACTCTCCTCAGTTTTAAATGTCCTACATCATCATCTGTTTTCACTGGTGAGTCCATAGCTATTCCAAAGACAGTTAAATTTATAGAATGTCACCACTTAAACAAAACTATAGTTTACACGGACTCATTGAATACTCTCCAAGCCATCGGGTCAAACCAGATTGTTTCTAATTCTAAATTTCCTCTTATTTTAGAATTAAAAGAAATTCTATACAAATGTTCTCTTGTAACATTGAGGTTGTACTAGCTTGGTTACCTAGTCATAATGGTATTCTCGGCAATGAAATTGTGGATCAATTTGCAAAGGACGCCGTATCAAATGTCTGCCTAGATCATAACATAAGTTATTTTCACGATCTCTTGATCTATCCAAAACTAGATCTTTTTAAGTAGTGGCTAACAAATTGGTCTAATAGTAGCAGGATTAAATTCCTTCATATTCCTTCTAAACCTTGGTTTTCTCGTTTTCGTCTCACAGATAAACAAACAGCGTCCGTCATGTGTAGGTTGCGTATAGGCCACTTGTGGACTCCCCTTCATTTAAATAGATTAGGAATTATACTATGTACTTTGTGTGACTGTGGACTTGAGGAGGGTTCAACAGACCATATCCTTTTCAATTGCCCAATCCGCAGAGTTTCTTACACCATCCTTCCTAGGAACATTCCTAAGCCTATTAACATTAAAACCTTGCTATATATGTCTTCTAATAACTATTAGCTTTTATCCCTTCTATGTCATTATGTCCGCTCAAACAACATTAAATTGTAAATAATTGTATGTAATTGTCTCTTTTTTATTTTTTTGGTGTATGTTTGTGTATAACCTGTAATGTTTTCGTTTATCCTTTTTAGATTATCTACATTCAAACAAGATATTTATAATCTCATCACTTGGGCATAAGTTTGAAACCGATCAATCTTGAAAATCAGTGCTCTTGTCAACCTGGACATTGGCAGCAATGGCTGTTAACCTACGACGGCCGATTGCCATTTCTAACAAAATAGAAGAAGAGGAAAAAGGAGTATTGAAGCCATAGTCACGTCTGTTTATAGATATAAATGATAGTATAGATATAAGAGGGTAGCTACCGTAAAACGCATTCCTCTTAGACGCAAGAAACAGCCAGTGTGGATTTGTCTGGAGATTAGGTAGACAAAGATAATGCATCCTCATCTTCCTGCTCTATTAACCAACGCGGATTCTCGCATACGTCATACGCCTCCCTGCCGTAGTCACTACCTTCTCTATTTAGTATTTAAATTATGTTTATGGTTGTAGTTAGCTTTCTCTCTTTGTCTCTGTAATCCCGCGTGCGCATTGTGCAGAGAGCAATGAATAAAAAAAGAAAAACAGATAGTAGACACTATTTTCTTTCTCTTTCGACTTACACGGACGCTTTTTAGGCTAGCTTCCTTACTGTGTTTATATTTCCTTTATGACTAAAACAGAAATGAGAAGGAATATTTATTCTGCCAGTTTGTCACAGTTCTAGCATGAAGTAGAGGGCCAGAATAAAAAGTGATATAACTAGGTTCAACTCTGTTTATTAGTAGAAAAATCTGTAACCATTTTGTTTAATAAATGTAATGTCTTACTATGTTGTGTTGCAATTAAAATGAAATTCTGAGCTGTGAGTTATTTACATCAAATACTGTCCATTCTTTATAATGCGAATTATCCTCAGATCATTTAATACATGATTACTTAGTAATATCTTCGTTAATTACATTCTTTTAGCTTTTTGGCCTACTCACGTTACATAATGTATGTAGGTCGTTTAAAATTATAAATACAATAGAATTGTTTATAAATAAAGATTAATTAGGTACTTAATATTAAATAATTTATGTTTAGGGTTAAACATATAAGACAAAAATATATTGGAATTATTTATAGCCTGTAACACAATCAGAATATTGATCCATAAACAATTCAAATTCTTGCCAGAAATAAAATTGTCCTTCAACAATTGGAATTTCCTTCAACAGTGTTTTATGAAGGCATAATCAGTAACCATTTGTTTTAAACACATAATTAATCGCGTGGATTATTTTGCTCTCATATTTTTTATGTTATAATTATTTAATAATGTTGTAAATTATTAAAAATGACAAAACTGAATTTCATATTTTTATTGTAATGTCGGGATATGATCTTCCATTTAATTACTTACTCCACTGTTTTTCACAAGAGGTACATACTTTTAATAACTCATGAGTTAAGTTGATCTGGGTTTCATTGCAAATATTTCATACGTCCTTAAAATTATATTCCTTATGATTAATAACCGAGCAAGTTCTAGTTAAATATTTACCTAACTAAACGTAAGACTTTTTATTCTATCTACTAATACTAATGAAAAATATATTATTTAGACAATAAATTAATTGATATTTCTACATTATTTAATAGGCATTTCCTACGATTTGGTATGGCAGCATTAATCTAAATTTCAGTCTGACATTTTAGATTCTAAAATCACAATTCATAGATAATATGGGAAGGCGTTGTAGAAGAAAGTTCAGTGGCCGAATCTAAATTGGGTTTTTGATGACGGCTTATAAATTACCCGGCTCAAATTAAACAAATTTGCAAGCAATCTGTAGTATTAGTTGTGTGTTATAATTTTATTACGAAAAAGTACAAAAAAACCATAAAACTGGTGTTCGATAAGTCACTTGGCAATATGCCTGCCGTCAGGGGAGATGGTATGCGAGGACTTGCAGTCTTCATATCAGATATAAGAAATTGTAAGAGCAAAGAAGCGGAAATAAAAAGAATTAATAAAGAACTCGCTAATATAAGGAGCAAGTTCAAAGGTGATAAAACACTCGATGGATACCAAAAAAAGAAGTATGTATGTAAACTCTTATTTATTTTTCTGCTTGGTCACGATATTGATTTTGGACATATGGAAGCCGTAAACTTGCTTTCGTCCAATAAATATTCTGAGAAGCAAATAGGATACTTGTTCATCTCCGTTCTGGTGAACACAAACAGTGACCTTATTAAACTCATAATTCAAAGCATCAAGAATGATCTACAGTCTCGAAATCCCATACATGTCAACCTCGCTTTACAATGCATTGCCAACATTGGTAGCAAGGATATGGCGGAAGCATTTGGTACTGATATACCTAAGTACCTTGTGTCTGGAGATACAATGGATGTTGTAAAACAGTCTGCAGCTCTCTGTTTACTGAGACTTTTCCGTAAATCACCAGAAATTATTCCTGGTGGTGAATGGACATCAAGAATCATACATTTGTTGAATGATTCTCACATGGGTGTTGTCACTGCTGCAACATCCCTCATTGATGCACTTGTGAAGAAAAATCCTGAAGAATACAAGGGGTGTGTGACTTTGGCTGTTGCTAGGCTAAGTCGAATTGTTACTGCTAGCTATACTGACCTGCAAGATTATACTTACTACTTTGTGCCTGCCCCATGGCTGTCTGTTAAACTTCTGCGTTTACTCCAAAACTACACTCCTCCTTCAGAAGAACCTGGTGTACGAGGCCGCCTGTCAGAATGCTTGGAAACCATCTTCAATAAGGCTCAAGAACCACCAAAGTCAAAGAAAGTGCAACATTCCAATGCAAAAAATGCTGTCCTCTTTGAAGCTATAAGTCTCATTATCCATAATGATAGTGAACCAAATTTGCTAGTAAGAGCTTGTAATCAGCTGGGCCAATTTCTGAGCAACAGGGAAACTAACTTGAGATATCTAGCACTTGAGTCTATGTGCCATCTTGCTACATCTGAATTTTCACATGAAGCTGTTAAGAAACATCAAGAAGTTGTTATACTGTCAATGAAAATGGAAAAAGATGTATCCGTGAGACAACAAGCAGTTGATTTGCTTTATGCAATGTGTGATAAAACAAATGCTGAAGAAATTGTTCAAGAAATGTTAGCCTATCTGGAGACGGCTGATTACTCAATACGAGAAGAGATGGTATTGAAAGTTGCTATATTAGCAGAGAAGTATGCAACAGATTTTACTTGGTATGTGGATGTTATATTGAACCTTATTAGGATTGCTGGAGATTATGTCTCTGAAGAGGTTTGGTATAGAGTTATTCAAATAGTTATAAACAGAGAAGAAGTTCAAGGATATGCAGCCAAAACTGTATTTGAAGCGTTACAAGCTCCAACGTGTCATGAGAATATGGTAAAAGTAGGTGGTTACATCCTTGGAGAGTTTGGTAATTTGATTGCTGGAGACACAAGGTCGTCTCCGCAAGTACAATTTGAACTTCTACATTCAAAGTATCATTTATGTTCTGCAGCTACAAGAGCTCTTCTGCTTTCGACATATATAAAGTTGGTAAATTTATTCCCAGAAATTAAAAACAGAGTACAAGAAGTATTCCGAGCTGATTCTAATTTACGATCAGCTGATGTAGAATTACAACAAAGGGCATCAGAATATTTACAATTAAGCATAGTTGCTAGTTCAGATGTATTGGCGACAGTATTAGAAGAAATGCCTGCATTTCCTGAGAGAGAGTCTTCAATTTTAGCTGTTCTGAAAAAGAAGAAACCTGGACGCATTCCGGATGACATAAGAGAATCTAAGAGCCCTCAACCCAGTGCTATGCCTACTACTATCACTAATAATTCGGTAACAATAAATAATTCCAGTGCTGATCTTCTGGGTCTTTCCACCCCTCCAGGCAATACTAGCACTACCGGAAATGGTTTATTAGATGTTCTGGGAGATTTATATGCACCAAAAATTTGTCCAACTACTGTTCAGCAGAATAATATAAAGAAGTTTCTATTTAAAAATAATGGTGTTCTTTTCGAAAATGATTTAATTCAAATTGGTGTTAAAAGTGAATACAGACAAAATCTGGGCAGAATCGGATTATTCTATGGTAATAAAACACAATCTCCAATACAAAATGTTCGACCTGAACTAAATTGGACTGACATTCAGAAACTCAATGTGCAAATGAAACCAATGGAACCAGTATTGGAAGCTGGTGCTCAAATTCAACAAATGTTGACAGCAGAATGTATTGAAGACTTCACTGAGGCACCTAGCATGTCTGTGTCATTCATGTATAACAATGTCCCGCAAAAAATAACTATGAAACTTCCACTTACTCTAAACAAATTCTTTGAACCCACTGAGATGAATGGGGAATCCTTCTTTGCTAGGTGGAAAAACTTAGGTGGTGAACAACAAAGAGCACAGAAAATCTTTAAGGCTCAGGGAGCTATAGATTTGGTATCGGCTCGTACCAAATTGTCTGGTTTTGGTATGCAACTTTTAGATGGTATTGATCCTAATCCTGACAACTTTGTCTGTGCTGGTATTGTTCACACAAGATTACAACAAGTTGGATGCTTAATGAGATTGGAACCAAATAAACAAGCTCAAATGTTTAGACTAACAGTGAGATCTAGTAAAGAAACTGTCTCACAGGAAATCTGCAACTTGCTTGCTGATCAATTTTAAAGTACACTTCACTGTGTTGGAGAGGCATTTAGAATCAATGTTTTGTAAATTATTTTCTTTGTATTATGAGCACACTGTGCTCATACAACTGGCTCACAAGGCCCTTTAGATGAGTTATATAATAATAACCCTTTTTACATGTTTACACAGATCTAAATATTCAAATCTCTTGTGTATAGTAAATCCATTTATTTATTATTATTTAAAATTTGTCAGTAGAAAATTAAAATTAAATAAAAATTTTATTGTTTATAGAATTCCTTATATTGTGACTGATTAATCTTTTCATTTTATCAATCAAATATTTAAATAATAGTCGAAATAATACTGAAAACCTATAAGCTCAGAACAAATAGTACATCATATGAAAATCCTTTAGCCAGTAAAATAAAACTTAAAGTGATGAGATCTATGAGAAGTTAGTGATATGAATAGGGAAAAGCCTTGGTTACTTGTCTTGCAGTTTTATTACTTTTGTTATTGGTTCCAAATTTGCTTGTTTTCTAATTGGACCTAATGCTTAGCTGTTGCAGGAAAACAGCTACAGTTCTAAAATTTGTAATATTTAAATTACATATACAAGAGATTTATGGCTGATTACATTATTTTAATATTCCTTATCTAGCAAACAAGTAACTCGGTCTCATGTGAAAATAGATTTTTTAAATATACGTAAGGTGTCATTATATAAGCCATATAAAAATGCTTGTTGTTCATAAAAAATTAACACTGTTATTCCATTAAATATTTTATACTATAAAAGACAAGTCTTTAATCTATTAGTCCATATAGTATCTATAACTTATAGGAAACCCTACTTTCTTTATCACAAAACCAGGGTCCAGACATGCACTCTAAACCTAAATGTCAGCATGTATACTCTTGATTGACTTTGTAGTAGGGAATTAATTTGTTTAAACAAGTTATGGTGTTGTTGTTAGTGTTATAGAAGTGAGCAATAAGCTACAAAATTACTTAAATATCTTGGTATAGTGATATTGCTTAAAATATATGTGTAGTGATCTAATATAAAATGCAACAAATTGATATAAATTATTTTTATGCTGTAATTCATATGTTTGTAATTTTATTTTGTGCTGCTTATGTCCACGTCTGTAGAATGGAGTATGAGCATTGAGGGACAGCAAAATATTCACATGTATTTGATGTTACCAAAATCATGTAAATGCCATCTCTGTGTAGTGTTTTCATATGAGTTAAAATTGGAATCTCAAAATGTTAGATATCTTTTTCCTGTAGTTACTATGAAAGTAAGAAATTATTTTGATGTAGTGTTTAGATTAATAATATATACTATCATATGTGTTAAAAGAAAATATAATATCTGTAGCATGCTGAGTTTATTTGCATGGTAGATGATAGTTAAAAACATGTATTACAAGATTTGGTACCTATTGTATTTCATACCTAATATGTATATTGTGGATGATATATGGGGTGATATTTCTCGATTAATTATTTGTGTAACATAATACTGAGTGGTTATCTGTGTATATTATAGCATGAGAAACGGTATACAAATTTGATACCGATAGATGTCGATGCTTTGCTATCTTATTGTACCTTATTTATCTGTCTAAAATAAAATATATTTAATCCATTCATATATTATATGAGAAGGTTGTTTTATTTCTAAATTCATACTTACTTTTTGGCTAATGCATCGTTATCATTTCGTAGTATTTCAATATGACCTCTATATTGAATTAGCTTATGTAGTCAAGTCTATAGATGGAATACTTTATGAAAAAATAATGAAAGGCGAATAATTGAAAGTAAAAAGAAGTAGGTGTGCGCCTAATGCGGAATTACATTAGATTCGAGCACGGATTTCTAGATTACAAGATCGTCCGGAAAACGTGGAGGAGATCGTGTGTTAACAAGGTTTCAACAAGTTTCGTACGTAACACTCAAAATTACCTAAGTGTATTTGCTGAGATATATCTGAAAGACATCCAAACCTCATTGACTCTACACGGTTGTAATGGGCGACCCGAGCGCGAACCTGGGGATGAGAGACGGTGATGAACTGAGAGTGGGAAAATTTGGTGTTGGCAGGCGCAATTCCAGGTGTTCTCTGTTGGCTGAATTTCTGATTGAGATGGAAGTTCTCTACATGATAAACGTCTTTTTCAAGAAGTTACGTCATAAATGGGTCTGAATCGACGACAAAGGAGATAGACACCATTTTGTCAACTAGGCGCCACATGTTCAATAATTTCTATGATTAATAGGCTAAAAATGTGCAAGGTCGAAGGGTGATGTAAGGGAAACATTAAATATCAACACTACACTTGTTGGACACTGCTAATGAAGTCTACACTTATTGTTCGAGTAAACAAAAAACTTAAGATCTAGACCAAGAAAATGAACGGAAAACTCAGACCCTACTTTCAGACTAATATGCAAACGTTATGAAATGCGGCTGAAGTTTTTAGTTGAAATGCGAAAATACAGGGTGGTGGTTATTTTTAATCTAATCAAGAATGATAGGTACAAAACCTTATTATTTTGTAGATTACAGGGGGGCAAAAGAGAAATCGGAGCCTTTTTACGACTACCGAGGCCCATGAACATCCGCATAATTACTAAGCCGATGCGTTGCCTTTCTTTCTCCCCTCCCAATGGGCCACCGGCTACTCACAAGCCGCACGAAAAGTGACACTGAAGATGTCACTTTACGGCGGTACTGTGTGAGCGAGAGGCCGGCACTACCGGGGTACCTCCCCAATTCCGTTGCATAGGAGGATGTAGTGTCATGCACTATGCATGGCACTACCTCTTCCTAATTATGGAGGAATTAAAGATGCATATAATTTCTGTGCCACATTTACAAATATTTTCAAAGGTCATCACCAACCGAACCGGAACCAGCTGGTTTCCGTAAATTCTTTAGTACCATGGGCCACATCTACACAATCGGCCTTTATGTCTTACGTTTGTGGATTATGAACCAGCCTTCGATTCAATTGAGACATAGGCGGTGCTCCGGACATTACAGCAATACCACATCGACTATCGATACATATCGAAATGTTGAAGTGTTGGTGCAAGAAAGCCACAATGTCGGTCCAATCCTAGGAGTTGAATCCAGAAAGGTGTGGGAGATGTGATTTCACCTAAGGTATTCACCGCTGCGTTGGAAGATGTCTTCAAGCTTCTGAACTGGAAAAACCTCGGCATCAACCTCAACGGCGACATCACTCATCTTCGATTCGCAGACGTATCTTGGCTATGACTGAATCTCTGGAAGTCTTGGTCAAGTTGCTAGAAGACATCTATACAGTTTCCCAGAAGGGGGTCTTAAAATAAACTTGAATAATGCATTTCTTTTAAATATCACATGGCACATCCCAATGTTAACGTGACACCTATAACCAGAATACATGGGGAATTCACTTGGCCAAGATGTTGATCATCAACGAGTCATTCGTCTTAGCCGGATTTCGTCCCTGTCGGCTATCTCTATACAGACAAGCCAACTGCGCATACATACAGGACATATTATAGTCGGCAAGCACAAGTGCACTCGCTGCTGCACGGGACAGCACTCTAATACAATCGGAAAGGCCCCCCCCCCCCCC